>WNWK01030741.1:0-23268 GCA_009830355.1 Cherax destructor
GAGGAAAGGCACAGCCAGGACACAAGCCTATGAAAGACAGGCTAACTCTTATGATGTGTGCCAATGCCAGTGGTGATTTTAAAGTGAAGCCTTTACTGGTGTGTCACTCAGAAAATCCCAGACCCTTCAAGAAACACAGTGTTGACAAGAATAATTTGTGTGTGCATTGGAAGGCTAACACCAAGGCATGGGTCACTACGGAGATTTTCAAGGAATGGGTGACTGGAGTGTTTGGCCCTAGTGTGAAGAAATACCTCCTGGAAAAGAAATTGGGACTCAAGTGCCTCCTGGTACTGGACAATGCTCCTGCTCATCCTAACAACTTGGAAGAGTTGTTGTCTGATGAGTTCAGTTTCATCACAGTGAAGTTCTTGCCTCCTAACACCACTCCTCTCATCCAGCCCATGGACCAGCAGGTCATTGCAAACTTCAAGAAACTGTACACCAAAGCAGTGTTTCAGAGGTGCTTTAATATGACCAATGATTCTGCATTGCCTAGGCCTTATAGGTAAGGCTTTGGAGGGAGTGACTTCAGGACTTTGAACTCTGCTTGGAGACCACTGTGGCCGGATTGTGTTGAAAAGAGGGATTTTGAAGGATTTGAGGCTGGCCCTGACCCTGACGACCCTGTGCCTGTTGTGGAAGATATTATGGCATTGGGGAACAGCCTGGGGTTGGAGGTGAGTGGTGAGGATGTGGAAGAGTTGGTGGAGGAGCACAGGGTAGAGCTAACAACTGAAGAGCTGCAAGACCTTCATCTGGAACAGCAACAGACCACAGCTGAGGTTATTGCTTCACAGGAGGAGGGAGAGAGAGAGAAGGAGGTGCCTTCTTCAGTGCTTATGGAGATGTGTACAAAGTGGAATGAGTTGTAGACATTTGTTGAAAGACACCACCCTGAGCAAGCTGAAATGAGCCTTCTGTGCAACCACTTCAGTGACAGAGCCATGTTGCACTTCAGGAAAGTATTAAAGAGTCGCCAGAAACAGAGGACTCTGGACAGTTATTTTCTAAGAAGAGTTCTAGTGACTCTCAAGCTGGTCCTAGTGGCATTAAAAGACCAAGAAGGGAAGTAACCCCAGAGAGGGACTTGTTACCTGAAGTCCTTTAGAGGGGATTTCCTTCCAACCACTAACACCCTGCCCCTGTCATCATCCCTATCTTCCAGATGCCTGCAAGTCTCTTCAATAAAGGTAAGTAAATGTTATTTATATTATATTTATTGTGAATATTTTTGTGGAACGGATTAATTGTATTTACATTATTTCTTATGGGAAATAAGGGTTCGGATTACGAAAGATTCAGATTAAGTAATAGCTCCTGGAATGGATTAATTTTGTTAACCGAGGGTCCACTGTACTGTAATAAACAGAACAGAGGAAATCAGCTCTAATATACATAACTTGGGTTAGCACACTGGTTGGAGAGCTGGTTGTAAGTCCAAATGGTCAGTAAACGAGTACATCGCTAAGTGAGGAGAGGCTGTATATATTTATTATAAACATGTCAGGAATATCATTATAAACACACAAGATTGTTAAGTTTTCTTGCCTCATTCCTCCTTTATTTCACATACTGACAATCACATTTTCAGATCAGCATAAACATAATCAAATAAATACTTTTTTTTAAATATTGATGCCCAAAGCTCTACCTTCACACTGAAATCATAGCAAGATTAATTTGCCCAGACTTGTGATAAGTGTGTATCAATGGTACTACACACTGACAAGGATGTCAATAAGACACTATGCGATTCAGGGGAATTTACTGAGAAGACGTTCCATCCGCCAGGGACTTCATTCTCACCAAATATGACAAGTCGCTGGCGAATAAAATAACATCTCTATAAAGTTAACCGCATATTGTGTCCAGAGCCGGATTAATATTTTGTAGGACCCTGGGTAAAGGCACTGTGAGGCCCCCAGTGATATTTTTAAAAGAAAAAAATTAATCACAACAGTCAGGAGTTCATCATATATGTGATGTAATAACATACTATATTATAAACTTAGTGGTAACTGAACACTTTTCACTTTATCTCTGGAGGCCCTCCAGCTGGTGGAGGCCCCTGGGCTGCAGCCCCTGGAAGCCCTCCAACAGGAAAAGGGCCCTGGGCTGTAGCCCTGAAGCCCATGCCTTAATCCGGCTCTGTATCCCATTAACAGTCTTATAAGATATATACAGAAGAGCCTCGCTTATACAGCACCAATTTTCAATGTTCCACATTTCCGTTGGTTTTCAACTGAGCCATTGTTCTACCACCGGCGATTATCACCAGTAGGCAGAGCACAATTAACAATGTGATCAATTAGACACATGTGTAACACTTGGGTATCTTTACTGAGGAAACGTTTCACCACACAGTGGCGTCATCAGAAGAATGGTGAAGATCGGGAGTTTGAGGTAAGCAGTCCAATGTGTCTAATTGATCAACATGTTGGTTTTCTGACCCATTTATCTACATAATGAACAATGGCTCAATTTGAAGCCAGCCAAAACATGGAACACCGAAAAAAAAGGCGAAGTATATATGTATGTGGTTGTCCTCCTGTAATCTATACAAAAACATAAATATGAAAGACAGGAAGAAGTCGATATATACAGCAAAAGAGTCTACCAGCATTATACAGTAATTTACAGCAGCAAAGCCTATAAACACTTCATATAAGAGAACAATTATTTCAACGGGAATAAATAACACTTAGATGCAGTGGAAATTTTTATTAACGATAAAGTTGGAGTCTGGAATATCTGACAAATGGCAAAAGGCACAGAAGGGCAAGAACTTTATTAGTACAACATTTCATGTACCTTTGTTAGTACAAAGTTCCACATACCTTTATTAGTATGATGTCCCACATATCTTTATCAAGTACAGTACAAGTTTGATATAACAGACTAATGAGGAGGAGTGTCCCTTATATTGAAGTGATGTTGAAAATGGTAAAAACAGTGCAATAAAGTACTCTATACCTAATAAAATACTGTACACATAATTTTCAGATATACTGCAATAAATATTGATAAAGGAGTTATAAGTGCTGTTTAACCTGTGGATTTTACCTATAATTTTAAAAGTCCATATTGAGCATTTACTGTATTGTACTTGATAAAAGCCTTGTGGAGGTGAAATGTACTAACAAAAGGTCTCCTTTTGCCATGTGTCTTGTAAACAACAGTCAATGACTTGATAAAAGCCATGAGGACAAAACATTGTTGCTAATAAAACTAACCACCGCAGCTGTGTTACCTACTCCAGATTGGCAATTTCAAAGATTTTTCTTTTTTTAGCTCGGAAAACATTCATTGCGTGATGGATCACCCACAATGTTGCATCAAGGGCCCTTCCACTGTGGGTTTTCCATTATGGAAAGATTTTCCTGCAAAGACTCACTGAAATTACCATTTGTTGACTTACACCATTGTGTACCTACTCCATCTTATCGTAATATTTACATATACATACATATATTCCATTTTCAATAATTTAAACAGCTCTGAAAAAAATTGTCGTTTACTGACGAGCCTAAATAACCTGAATCTCAAAAAATGCTATAAAATTATTCACTTTTTACTCAATATTTTTAGCTTAAAAATATCTTAAGAACACTTTCCACATTTAGTATATAAACACAATATGGAATTTTGATTTTTACCAAAATTTGCCAATTCAACAATAGGTTTAGTAGTACATATTAGAAAAAGTAATGACCTCCCCATGTGGGATCATTACCTTTTCTTAATACACAGTGTAGCTACAACATAAAAACTTTGACACAAGAGACAAACTTGAAAGATTGTGAAACCAGAATGCACAAAACATTCTTGTAATTAACAATGTACATATATGAACCTCTTATCAACCTATGGTCAAAGATCCTAGAAAGTTGACCAAAAGAAAAAATTCTGAATACAGGGGACCTAGATTTTGAACAAAATTTTCAAACTTAATTTTACAGAGGCTTTTTGCAAACCTGGAATCTATAATTTTATATAAAATACAGCCTCTTCTCATTTAACAAAGCGATTTCGTTCCCAAGAGTAGGTCGGTAAGTGAACTAGTCATTAAGCAAGATGCATACTGTACTGGTAGTGGATTTGTGTCAACCATCTTTAAATTTTTTTTAATGTCACCTTTGCACCATTTATAACATTTTTTAGTATATTTTTAAATGTCTATAATACAGTAGTATACTGTAATAAACAGAATAGAGGAAATCAGCTCTAATATACATAGGTTTGCATACTGGTTGGAGAGTTGGTCGTAAGTCCGAGCGGTCGGTAAGTGAGGAGAGGCTCTAATACAATAGACGGTTGTGTGCAACATGTTTGTAACTGCAGAGTAGAATTCACAAAACAATTTTCTCAACGATACATCTTTTGGACCTCGTTCGTTAAGTGCGGACTACCGCAACTCATTCATATGTCAGTGATCTGTGTATTACACAGCAAGATAACAAAAGCTCATCTCTCACTACCAAACAGAATGGAGACTTCCTCTTTGAGCATAAATGCTGTCACACAATCCTAGCAAATGATATGGAACATCAGTACTGTAAACCCTTGACATACTGGATTAATATGGAGGAGCAAGTGACTGGTAATGACAATTGTGGTGATTCTTTTTGCCATAATAAACAAAGGACTTCGACCATTATTTTCAAGTCGGTTGACCCCAGCAGATTTTATTCCATATTTCTTTTGTCCATTACATTGAGAGTTTACTATATATCAAGACATGAAAAAATCACATAACATGTTCTGAACTGTTCCCTTATTTACATATGAGCATTTTACTGAAATAATAGCAGCACTTTGTGCACTGGAAGGACCTTGGAACTGTAAGTGGAACACTTGCACATTGCATACTATAAGCCGGCTAGTTTTGTATATTTTTAATGCTGGTGTTAAATTTCTGCTTAGCAAAATATTATATTTACAAAAATAATTAAACTATTTGTCCATTTGCATAAGATGCAACAAGCCCCATCCAAGTTTTCAGTAAAGACAAAGGTCGCTACTTATTACATTAATACACCAAAAGTGTCGATTTAATAACCTCAGTACTCCTAGCTTTATGCTTCTCTGTCTCACCTGGTATAGTACACACGATAGTAAAGCGTCTTGCTTCGCCAGAGAGAATAAGAGTTATCGAACTTCAGAAGGTAAACTCCTGTGCCTGGGTAAGTGTGAGACCCAGCATACACTTCCTCGTAACAGTCGCGGCGGTACACTGGAATAATCACCGACTGTGCCGGTCTGCCGCTCTCATGCTTTCTTCCTGCCAGTCGTTCGATGTCGTCGCCTTCGCCTGCAACACAGGTACAATTAGCTGCATCTAAACTTGAAAGATGAAACACTTTGAGACTATCACTATTTAAAATATAGTAAGACCACCATATCTGCGGATCCGGTTTCTGCAGTTTCAGTTATGCTTGGTTTACCTTGGCCTGAAAAAAAAACTCAATAATGATATCAAAGTGCAAAAGTAGTGATAGTAACAGTTCCTCAAAGCCTAACAAAAGTCGTGAAGTGCTTCCCATTAGTAAAAAAGTGCAAATTCTCGACTTAATGTGCATAATTTATCAATTAAACTTTATCGTAGGTATGTATGTAAACAGGAAATTACTTAAATATAGGGTTCGTTACTATCCGCAGTAGGTCTTGGAACGTATTCCTGCAGATACGGGGGAACTACTGTATAAAAATTTCTGACAAACTTATCTTTTTTCATCATATTGTTTGAGTTGGAACTAGACCTGTGCTTAAATTCCTTAAATCAAGTCTGGAATGCCTTCCATTTCCCCAGGTGCTGTATGAATCCCCCATGAATGTTATAATCAAAATAATAATTGAGTCACACTATGTATCATCATTATCAAAGCTCTATACTCTATTCAGCCCCTTAATTGTCATTAAAGGAAGTCCTCAAATTATGAACACATTGGGGACCTCCTGAATTGTGTATAACATTCATAATACAGGAAGTCTTGAACTAACGAACACATTGGGGACTTCTGTATTGTGATACATGTACGTATATCTTTATTTCTACAAGTACATATAGTAGGTAGTAGGTTGGTAGACAGCAACCATTTGGGGGAGGTACTACCGTCCTACCAAGTGAGTGTAAAAAGAAAGCCTGTATTTGTTTTACATGATGGTAGGATTGCTGGTGTCTTTTTTCTGTCTCATAAACATGCAAGATTTCAAGTACGTCTTGCTACTTCTACTTACACTTAGGTCACACTACACATACATGTACACGTTTATGTTTACACACTCATCTGAGTTTTTTCTTTGATTTAATCTTAATAGTTCTTGTTCTTATTACTTTTCCTTTCATATCCATGGGAAAGTGGAATAAGAATCTTTTCTCCATAAGCCATGCATGTTGTAAAAGTCAACTAAAATGCCGGGAACAATGGGCTAGTAACCACTGTTCCTGTATAACTTACTAAAAAGAAAAAGAAGAAAACCATCAAAGTGGGATGTTTGAATGTGCATGGTTGTTGTGTGAATGATAAGAAAGAGATGATTGTAGATGTTATGAATGAAAAGAAGCTGGATGTCCTGGCTTTAAGTGAGACAAAGATGAAGGGGGTAGGAGAGTTTCAGTGGGGAGAAATAAATGGGATTAGGTCAGGGGTTTCAAACAGAGTTAGAGCTAAAGAGGGAGTAGCAATAATGTTGGAGGATAAGTTATGGCAGGAAAAGAGGGAATATAAATGTATCAATTCAAGGATTATGTGTTGTAAAATAAGGGTTGGATGTGAAAAGTGGGTTATAGTAAGTGTTTATGCACCTGGAGAAGAGAGAAGTGTAGAGGAGAGAGAGAGATTTTGGGAAATGTTGAGTGAGTGCATGGGGAGTTTTGAACCAAGTGAGAGAGTACTTATGGTTGGGGATCTCAATGCTAAAGTGGGTAAAAATGTTGTGGAGGGAATAGTAGGTAAATTTGGGGTGCCAGGGGTAAATGAAAATGGGGAGCCTTTAATTAAATGAGCTATGTGTAGAAAGAGGTTTGGTAACAAGTAATACATATTTTATGAAAAAGAGGATAAAGAAGTATACAAGGTAAGATATAGCATGTAATGAAAGTAGTTTGTTAGATTATGTATTGGTGGATAAAAAGTTGATGGGTAGGCTTCAGGATGTACATGTTCAAAGAGGGGCAACAGATATATCAGATCATTATTTAGTTGTAGCTACAGTTAGAGTAAGAGGTAGATGGGACATAAGGAAAATGGCAACAGCAAGTAAGAGAGAGGTGAAAGTGTATAAACTAAGGGAGGAAAAAGTTAGGGTGAGATATAAGCAACTATTGGCAGAAAGGTGGGTAAATGCAAGTATGAGTAGTGGGGGGGTTGAAGAGGGTTGGGATAGTTTTAAAAATGCAGTGTTAGAATGTGGGGCAGAAGTTTGTGGCTATAGGAGGGTGGGTGCAGGAGGAAAGAGGAGTGATTGGTGGAATGATGAAGTAAAGGGTGTGATAAAAGAGAAAAAGGTAGCTTAAGAGAGGTTTTTACAAAACAGAAGTGTTATAAGAAGAGCAGAGTATATGGAGAGTAAAAGAAAGGTGAAGAGAGTAGTGAGACAGTGTAAAAGGAGAACAGATGAAAGAGTGGGACAGGCACTGTCAAGAAATTTTGCTGAAAATAAGAAAAAGTTTTGGAGTGAGATAAACAAGTTAAGAAAGCCTAGGGAACGAATGGATTTGTCAGTTAAAAACAGAGTAGGGGAGCTGGAGGTATTGGGTAGATGGCGGGAATATTTTGAGGAACTTTTAAATGTTGATGAAGAAAGGGAGGCGGTAATTTCATGCACTGGTCAGGGAGGTATAACATCTTTTAGGAGTGAAGCAGAGCAGGATGTGAGTGTGGGGGAGGTGCGTGAGGCATTACGTAGAATGAAAGGGGGCAAAGCAGCAGGAACTGACGGGATCATGACAGAAATGTTAAAAGCAGGGTGAGATATTGTGTTGGAGTGGTTGGTATTTTTGTTTAATAAATGTATGAAAGAGGGAAAGGTACCTAACGATTGGCAGAGAGCGTGTATAGTTCCTTTATATAAAGGGAAGGGTGATGAAAGAGATTGTAAAAATTATAGGGGAATAAGTTTACTGAGTATACCAGGTAAAGTGTACGGTAGGGTTATTATTGAAAGAATTAGAGGTAAGACAGTAGGATCGCACATGAGCAAGGAGGTTTTAGAGTGGGTAGGGAATGTGTAGATCAAGTGTTTACATTGAAGCATATATGTGAACAGTATTTAGATAAAGGTAGGGAAGTTTTCATTGCATTTATGGATTTAGTAAAAGCATATGATAGAGTGGATAGGGGAGCAATGTGGCAGATGTTGCAAGTGTATGGAATAGGTAGTAAGTTACTGAATGCTGTAAAGAGTTTTTATGAGGATAGTGAGGCTCAGGTTAGGGTGTGTAGGAGAAAGGGAGATTACTTCCTGGTAAAAGTAGGTCTTAGACAGGGATGTGTAATGTCACCATGGTTGTTTAATATATTTATAGATGGGGTTGTAAAGAAGTAAATGCTAGGGTGTTGGGGAGAGGAGTGGGATTAAATTATGGGAATCAAGTAGAAAATGGGAGTTGACACAGTTACTTTTTGCTGATGATACTGTGCTTATGGAAGATTCTAAAGAAAAATTGCAAAGGTTAGTGGACAAGTTTGGGGGGTGTGTAAAGGTAGAAAGTTGAAAGTGAATACACACACACAACCCGCACATATAAAAAGAGAGGAGCTTACGATGACGTTTCGGTCCGACTTGGACCATTTACAAAGTCACACTAACACGAAGGACAGGTGGAAGGGGTATTTATAGGCAGGCAGACAGGGAAGGGCACAAGAAAGTGGTGGAGGGGTAATGGAGGTAGTAGTGATAGTGGTAGTAGTAGTAGTGGAGTCAGTCATAATCTAGGAAAGGAGCACTGCAATGAAGCAGGCAGCTCGCAAAGGGTAAGAACAAGAACACAGTGGGGGAAAAAATGAAAATAAAATAAAGGACAAATACAAGGCAAAAGAAAAGAAGAAAACCCAGAGGAGAAAGGAGAAAGAGGAGAAGGGGGAAGAGATAGAAGGGGAAGGAATCAGGTTAAGTCACGGGTGTTCTGAAGTTTGGAGCATTTAAGGGGAAGGAATCAGGTTAAGTCATGGGTGTTCTGAAGTTTGGAGCATTTAACAATGTAATAGGAGAGGAAAGCATCTACAGAGACAAAGCCAGGGCTAAGAGTCATACAGGGAAAATTGTGCATAAGGGAGGATTCAACCAAATGGCGACCGTGAAAGTTAGACGTAGGGTAGACAGTTTTAGCAGAAGACCAATCAATAGGATGACTGTGTGTATTGTTCCAGTCACGGTATTGTGCCTTTTTTTTTATTTATTGAAAGTGAACATCGATAAGAGTAAGGTGATGAGGGTATCAAACGATTTAAATAAAGAAAAATTGGATATCACATTGGGGAGAGGGATTATGGAAGAAGTGAATGTTTTCAGATATTTGGGAGTTGACTTGTCAGCAGATGGGTTTATGAAGGATGAGGTTAACCATAGAATTGATGAAGGAAAAAAGATGAGTGGTGAGTTGAGGTATCTGTGGAGACAAAAAGTGCTATCCAAGGAGGCAAAGAAGGGAATGTACGAATGTATAGTGGTACCAACACTCTTATATGGGTGTGAAGCATGGGTTGCAAATGCTGCAGCAAAGAGGCGGCTGGAAGCAGTGGAGATGTCCTGTCTAAGGGCAATGTGTGGTGTAAATATTATGCAGAAAATTCGGAGTGTGGAAATTAGGAGGAGGTGTGGAGTTACTAAAAGTATTTGTCAGAGGGCTGAAGAGGGGTTGTTGAGGTGGTTTGGTCATTTGGAAAGAATGGATCAAAGTAGAATGACTTGGAGAGCGTATAAATCTGTAGGGGAAGGAAGGCGGGGTAGGGGTCATCCTCGAAAAGGTTGGAGGGAGGGGGTAAAGGAGGTTATGTGGGCGAGGGGCTTGGACTTCCAGCAAGCATGTGTGAGCGTGTTAGATAGAAGTGAATGGAGACGAATGGTTTTTGGGACCTGACGAGCTGTTGGAGTGTGAGCAGGGTAATACAGTGGAACCCCGGTGTTCGTCCTGCTCAAAACACTCCCTTTTATGTAAGTGTATTTTTTTAAATGCTTTTATAAGTGTAGTTTTGGGGGTCTAAAAGGACTAGTCTACTTTACATTATTTCTTAAGGGAATAAATTCGGTTGGTAATGGCACTTGAACAGCATTCTGTTTCGAAAAATGGACGAACACCGGGGGTCCACTGTATTTTGTGAAGGGATTCAGGGAAACCAGTTAATTGATTTAGTTGGACTTGAGTCTTGGAAATGGGAAGTACAATGCCTGCACTTTAAAGGAGGGGATTGAGATATTGGCGGTTTGGAGGGAGTTTCTGAATTGTCGTATCTTAGCGCCTCTGCATTATGTGTGTGAGTGAGGTGAAAGTGTTGAATGATTATGAAAGTATTTTCTTTTGGGGATTTTCTTTCTTTTTGGGTCACCCTACCTCGGTGGGAGACGGCCGACATATTAAAAAAAAAAAGCATGTACAGTGGTCCCTCGGTTTTCGCGAAAATTGCTCCAGAATGCTGCTCAAGTGCCATTACCAAACGAATTTACTTCCTTAAGAAATAATGTCACGTAGGTTAGTCTATTTCAGATCCCCAAAAATACACTTGCAACAGCACTTACGAAAATACACTTACATAAATGTTCGAGTTTGGAGATGCACGAAAACCGAGGGACCACTGTACAAGGTATACAGACCATAGCTGACATCAATGACATACTATTATATAGAAAGGCCCTTGTTATGCGGAGCATTTCAGGCAAATTAGATCAGTTTTGTCCCAGGATGCGACCCACACCAGTCGACTAATACCCAGGTACCCATTTTACTGATGGGGAACATAGACAACCGGTGTAAAGAAACACGCCCAATGTTTCTACCCTCGCCGGGAATCGAACCCGGACACTCACCATGTGAAGCAAGAGCTTCAGCCACCAGGTCACGGGGCACCGTAATAATATAATGATATTATACACAATACAGGAGATTCTCAATGTGTTTGTAAGTCAAGGACTTACTGTAATGGCACTGACAATCGCAAGTGTAAAATAGGAGCTTAACTCACCTTCTAAGTCTTCCTCCTCTTCATCCTCACTCTCAGAGATGTGCACTGACACCACATTGCTCGAGTCTTTAGTCCACTCGAAGTACACACCAAAACCAATGTCGTAACTGTCTGTAGCAAACTCCCAAAACAGGCAAGTACCGTCTTCATGGGTGGGTACTCGCACCTGCATAAAAAATAAATTGCGAATTAGAAGTTTGACATTTTGCATAATATTATTGTTCAAATTATTTTTTTTTATTTCTTTGTGGTACAAAAATGATGTTGGTTTTTTAACATGTCGATCGTTTCCCACTGAGGCACGGTGATCCGAAAAAAAAAGAAAGCCTTTTGTTATCACTCAATCCAATGTTGCTTTGCCAGAGGCATGCCAATACTACAGTTCATAAACTGCAACATATCTCTACCCCTCTTTCAGAGTTTATTATTATTATTATTCATGGGAAAGTGTTAAACAAAAAAAGTGTCATACAGAACTTGGAAAATTAGAGGGATGGGGCTATCAGTTTTAAATAAAAAATAGTTTGTTTTGCCGTGAAAGTAATATCAGATAATTCTGTAAAGAAACCTCGTCCATCACTTCCCAATCGAATGACCCCATTGGATTTTGTCTAGTATTTGTGAAGCCCATTAAATACAGATTCATTAAATTGAGGGTTTACTGTAATTTATTTTTTAACACACCGGCATAGGGTGACTCAAAAAAAGAACCACTTTCACGAAACAGAAAAATACTAAAACAAAAAACTTTCACAAAAGAGAAAGTGTTCAAAAACAAGAAACACTTTAGAAAAGTGTTTTTTTAAACACTTTTTTCAGACACTTTCTCTTTTGTGAATGTGTTGCACAAAAAAAAAAAAAAAAAAGAACTGCAGAGAAAACGGCTCACGGTAACAGTCTCTCCGTGTCCAACTTTAATGACCGAGTCTCCGCCCTCGCGTCTGATAGACTCCTTAAAGTCTTGTATATCTCGTCTTGTCCACATGGAAGCTGGAGCAATATTTTGGCACGAGTCTGAAATACGCAGTTATTATTGAGTGTGAAATTACGACAAACAATAAATGGCTTTTTTTGTGCAGTTACAAAGTTTAGTTTACATGTGATGAAATACTGAAAACACAAAGAATGTCACTAACATGCATGAAAATTTCAGGCAGACTAATTCTAATTCTTAAAGCCTACTTAAGATTAGACATAGGTTAAAATAACAAAAAAATGGCACAATACCGTGACTGGAACAATACACAAATAACCCGCACATAGAAGAGAGGAGCTTACGAGGACGTTTCAGTCTGACTTCGACCATTTACAAAGTCACACTAACAAAAAGGAGAGAAGGAGGGAGTATATATAGGCAAGCAGACAGGAATGAGAGGAAGTGTTGGAGGAGTAATAGTAGTAGTAGTAGTGGAGTCAGTCATAAACTAAGAAAGAGGAGCACTGCAAGGGAGCTACTACTACTACCATTACTCCTCCATCACTTCCTCTCTCATTCCCGTCCCTGTCTGCTGGCCTATATATACTCCCTCCTTCTCTCCTTTTTGTTAGTGTGACTTTGTAAATGGTCCAAGTCGGACCAAAACGTCGTCGTAAGCTCCTCTCTTCTATGTGCGGGTTATTTGTGTATAGACAGGTTATTTTGAGAGGTAAATTTAAATTATGTATTATTACAAAAGAGAGGTAGCAAAAATATTAGAATTAGTAAAAAGACGTTACAAACACGATGGAAAATTGTTACATTCATGAGGAAGAGCTAAACCCGTAAAGGAAATTATGTGGTGAATGGGAGGTAAATAAGTTTAATGAAAATTCACAGTAATCCACTATGAATTTAGAGGTCAGTGTAAAAAATAATTTTCTACTCAAGGACCAGGTCAAGGAGGCATTGACCCCCCCAAGCCCCCTCTAGGTATGTGACCTTAGTGGAGAGTAAATGCATGTAATCTGTACGTGATTACCAGGTTGCTGCAGTTAACATGGCAACTGAAATGGATTAATGTGACATTCAAGGTGACTGTCAAAGATGCTGACATGACCTGGTGTGCAGAGATGTGGTGGTCAGTTGGAAATGGTGATTATATGCTACATTGTACTATGCTGTGAGTACAGGTTGGCCATCTCTAATCCGGCATCATTGGGACCTGTAGTGTGCCGGATTAGTGAGTTTGCTGGATTACAGAGTGGTTAGGTTAAAATACACTTAATTAACCTATCAATAGAGAGACTTTCTGTTACATCTTTCTCATTTTCATCACTACTTTCTCCTCCTGAATTGCTGCTGTGGATTTACAACCATCTGCACAATTTCTGAGTCAGTATAATGATGAAATTTGAAATTATGCTAGCCGAAATTAGTGCCAGATTACTGATGGAACCGGATAACTGATTGCCGGATTAGTGATGGCCGACCTGTACTACTATACAGAAAGCCCCTTGTTATGCAGAGCATAGGTCAATTTTGTCCCGGGATGCGACCCATACAAGTCAACTAACACCCAGGTATGTATCTATTTTACTGATGGGTGAACATGGACAACCAGTGTAAGGACACACACCCAATGATTCCATCCTTGCCAGGAATCGAACCCGGACCCTCACCATGTGAAGTAAGAGCTTTGCCACCAGGCCATAAACCACTGTTTCCATGGTTTACCGTGGCCAAAAATAACACTTAATTTTGCTTAATGATGGCCCCCAAAGTGCAAAAGTAGTGATGGTGGAAGTTTTTCAAAGCCTAAGAGAAGCCATGAAGTGCCTCCCACCAGTGAATAAGTGATAATACTTCACTTCTTGTGCAAAATTTATCAATTAAACTTTATCATAGGTATGTATGTAAATGAAAAACGACTTATAGGGTTCGCTACTATCCGCGGTTTTGGGTATCTGCGGTAGGTCTTGGTATGTATCCCCCATGGATATGGGGGATGGGGGGGTGACTACTATACACTAGTAACTCTGCCTTTACTATCAGTGTCACTACTTGTAACTCTGCCTTACCATCATCATTACTCTACTTGTAACTCTGCCTTACCATCATCATTACTCTACTTGTAACTCTGCCTTACCATCACCATTACTTGTAACTCTACCTTACCATCATCATTACTCTACTTGTAACTCTACCTTACCATCATCATTACTCTACTTGTAACTCTGCCTTACCATCATCATCATCAGAGTCCTCACCGGCGTCAGACTCATGACCATTCTCTGCTGGTTCGGGACTCTCATCACCTCCCTCTGTTACACTCTTGTGGCCAGCCTGAGGACAAATATTTTCTTAATACATATATTAGCTAAATTTATATATTTCATGGTTCTGCTTGCATTTTTTTAACCCTTTAACTGTGGGGGACAATGGGAAAAAATTCCTGTGTGGGAAGATTTTAAAAAAAAATTCTGTTTTCTTACAGATCAATAGTTCATTTTTATGAATTGAATGAGACTAAAATGAGCAGAATCTGATATAAACTTACGATTTTATGGCATGTTGAAATTAGTGAAAAAATGATCAATAATTGACAACAGCGATGTGTATGTAACTGTGTTTTTGGTTTAAAACAGCGGTTTTGTGGTGTATTTTTGTATTGTTTTAATGGTTGTATTCTCTGTTTCTTGGTCTCATTCGATAGACTGAAAGACATATTTACAGAAATAGAGATGATTTTCATTGCTTTCAGGGCTGAAAGTAGCGGAAATATTCGATTTTTAACAATATTCCAGAGTTCGCAATTACGTCGCTAGTCCAGTACATGTCCAACTGGTTGGTCTAATGTATGTCCACAAATGTGCTGATATTATTTATATAATTATTACTATAATGCAGTAAATCTTCTATTTTCTATGTGAATAAAAATTCAATATGGAAAGCAAGTGTAATGTAGTAGAGGCCTGGAGACATAACTAATGAACAGAGGAAATGTTTATTTTTTAGCGCTAGGAATGTCTACACTGATTATTCTGGGTTCTAATTTTGAATTGGCAATTTTTTAATTTTGTGTGAAACTGGCCAAATTACAGATTTCTGATCATTTTATGGGTAGTTGAAATAGATAAATGGGCATTTTTTTGTACTCAATAGCTAGAAGGAATACTAGCAAAATAGCTATGAGTTCAGTCGACTGGAACAACATAAAAAAAAAAAAGTGGCCGAAAATAGGGATCGAAGTGGGTGAAATTGCTGATGGCTAAATATTGCCAAGACTGATAACTTTGCAAGAGCGTAATTTCGTAAATTTTCCATCAAATTTTGTATTTTTTATATCATTATCTTCAGATAAGGATTCTCAGTCATTTCATAAGAATTTTTTTTTTTAAATTCTCCGACAATGAGAGTAAGTTTCAACTCAGGGGTTTCGACCCTAAAAGGGTTAATGCTATATACTGTATACTAATTTTATATAATATTAGATGTGTTTCAAGGTGTTTTAGCGCTTCAAACATTGATTCATTAAGAATAATATGTACAGTGGTCCCTCGGTTTTCGTGCATCTCCAAACTCGAACATTTATGTAAGTGTATTTTCGTAAGTGCTGTTGCAAGTGTATTTTTTGGTTGTCTGAAATAGACTAACCTACTTGACATTATTTCTTAAGGAAGTAAATTCGTTCGGTAATGGCACTTGAGCAGCATTCTGGAACTAATTTTCGACGAAAACCGAGGGACCACTGTATATATATATGGCGTATGTATAGTAAGACTGGCTTTTATTCTTTTTTTAATTTGGTTTCAAATATGTACAAGGAATACCTAATAACAATTGTTTCAGAGTGTAATACCTGGAGAGAGTTCCAGGGGTCAACGCCCCTGTGGCCCGGTCTGTGACCAGTATACTCATCAAAACATGGAAATTATTCACAATGTCTGTCATTACTGGGTTATCGTGGGTTATACACCTAGTGTGATTTGTGGGTGAATTATTCCACTTTTAATATCATAAAGTTGCAATAAATTAGAACTGAATAAGTCATCTTTGAGCAACTTGCACACCTTGTTTGCTGATAGGGAAGCTGGTGGTGGAACAAAAGCTCTTGGTTCTTTAGTTTACTTTTGCTAGTGAGGCGTACTAGTATGTTGGACATGCAGTCATCACCTGAGTAACATAACAAAAAAAGGCACAATACCGTGACTGGAACAATACACAAATAACCCGCACATAGAAGAGAAAAGCTAATGACGACGTTTCGGTCCGACTTGGACCATTTACAAAGTCACACTAACAAAAAGGAGAGGAGGGAGTATATATAGGCAAGCAGACAGGGACGGGAACAAGAGAGGAAGTGGTGGAGGAGTAATAGAAGAAGTAGTAAAGTAGTAGTAGTAGTGGAGTCGGTCATATATACTAAGAAAGAGAAGCACTGCAAGGAAGTTAGGGGCCTACAGAGGGTAGGAGCAAGAACACAGAGGGGGAAAAAAATAATAATAAAGGACAAATACAAGGCAGAAGAAAGAAAAGAAAACCCAAAGGAGAAAGAAGAAAGAGGAAAGGGAAAGAGGGAGAAGGGGAAAAAAGAATCAGGTTAAGTCACGGGTGTTCTGAAGCTTGGAGCATTTAACAATGTAATGGGAAAGGAAAGCATCAACAGAGACAAAGCCAGGACTAAGATTCATACAAGGAAAGTTGTGTATAAGGGAGGATTCAACCAGACAGCGACTGTGAAAGTTGGACGTAGGGTAGACAGTTTTAGCAGAAGACCAATCAATAGGATGACTAAGATCTCTGACATGACAGAAAAGTGCATTGTTGGTGTCGGCAAGCCTAACACTACTTTTGTGCTCCCTAAGTCTGTCAGACAGAGATCGGCCAGTTTCTCCAAAGTACTGAACAGGACAGGAGGAACAAGAAATAGAGTAGACACCAGGAGCATCTATAGAGGGAGGAGAGGTATGAACTAGATTAGTGCAAGAGTGTTAGTCTGGTGAAAAGTAAGTTTGATGTCTAAGGAATGGAGAGAGTTGTTGAGAATAGAGACCGGAAATGTAAGAAAGGCAGAGAACAGGAGAGATGCTCCTGGTGTCTACTCTATTTCTTGTTCTTCCTGTCCTCCTCAGTACTTTGGAGAAACTGGCCGATCTCTTTCTGACAGACTTAGGGAGCACAAAAGTAGTGTTAGGCTTGCCGACACCAACAATGCTCTTTTCTGTCATGTCAGAGATCACAGTCATCCTATTGATTGGTCTTCTGCTAAAACTGTCTACCCTACATCCAACTTTCACAGTCTCCGTCTGGTTGAATTCTCCCTTATACTCAACTTTCCTTGTATGAATCTTAGTCCTGGCTTTGTCTCTGTTGATGCTTTCCTTTCCCATTACATTGTTAAATGCTCCAAGCTTCAGAACACCCGTGACTTAACCTGATTCTTTTTTCCCCTTCTCCCTCTTTCCCTTTCCTCTTTCTTCTTTCTCCTTTGGGTTTTCTTTTCTTTCTTCTGCCTTGTATTTGTCCTTTATTATTATTTTTTTCCCCCTCTGTGTTCTTGCTCCTACCCTCTGTAGGCCCTTAACTCCCTTGCAGTGCTCCTCTTTCTTAGTATATGACTGACTCCATTACTACTACTTCTACTATTACTACTCCACCACTTCCTCTCTTGTTCCCATCCCTGTCTGCTAGCCTATATATACTCCCTCCTTCTCTCCTTTTTGTTAGTGTGACTTTGTAAATGGTCCAAGTCGGACCGAAATGTCCTTGTAAGCTCCTCTCTTCTATGTGCGGGTTATTTGTGTATCACCTGAGTAGTTAACCATGATATATTGTGTGGACCCTGCTGGCCTTAATTTTTTTTCCAAATGTATGAATAGATAGAAGACCCAAGGTGTTGCGATGCGGCAAAAAATATTGGCAGGTGGCAGAAATAAGGGTATGAAAAATGGTGCATACTAGTATGTCGGACACAGTACCAGCACCTGTGTACTAGTACAGTAAGTCCTTGACTTACAAACACATTGAGAATCTTATGTATAATATCATTATTATACAAAATACAGAAGTCCCAAATGTGTTTTTAAGTCAAGGACTTACTGTATTATATTGTACACAATTCAGAAGGTCTGCAGTGTGTTTATAAGTCGAGGACTTACTGTATTATATTATACACAATTCAGGAGGTCCCCAGTGTGTTTATAAGTTGAGGACTTACTGTATTGTACACAATTCAGAAGGTTCCCAGTGTGTTTATAAGTTGAGGACTTACTGTATTGTACACAATTCAGGAGGTCCCCAGTGTGTTTATAAGTTGAGGACTTACTGTATTTTGGACACAGTTAAAGGGTTAACACACTAGCCATCTACTACCAAGGCAGGATGACCCACAAAAAAGGAAACTCACTCATTCAACAGCTGTCTCAACTGTAACATCCCCACTCCTCCAGAGTGCAGGCACTGTTCTTCTCACCTCCAGGACTTCAGTCCAGCTAACTGGACTTTATGTGGCTAAGTTGGTAAAGGTACAACTTACAAATACAAGGCCACTGGTTCAGTCCCCAGTAATAGCTACACAAACTGTTACTTATTTCTGCAAAGCATACTGGTGTATAAATTAAGTCTTGCGTACTTCTTCCGTTACATCTGAAGCTAAGTCTTGGTGCTGCTGCTGCTGTTGCTGCAGGAGAAGCTGCTGTTGGTAGACTTGCTGCATGTACTGCTGATAATGCTGATCTTGCAACTGTCTGATCAACACCGCTTGCTGCAATGTTTATAAAATATTAGTATTGTACTGAATAACTAATATACAGTAGAACCCCCGTATCTGCGGATTTGGTTTCCATGGTTTCAGTTATCCACAGTTTACCATGGCCCAAAAATAGCCCTTAATTTTGCTTTATAATGACACCAAAGCACAAAAGTAGTAAGGGTGACAGTTCTGCAAAGCCTAAGGGAAGCCATGAAGTGCTTCCCATTAGTGAAAAAGTACTAATTCTCAACTTATTGTGTGTGATTCATCAATTAAACTTTATCAAAGACATGTATATAAACAAAACATGACACACATATAGGATTCACTATTAACCCTTTGACTGTTTCGGTCGTATATATACGTCTTACGAGCCACTGTTTCGGACGTATCTATACGCCTAAATTCTAGCGGCCTCAAATCAAACAGGAGAAAGCTGGTAGGCCTACATGTGAGAGAATGGGTCTGTGTGGTCAGTGTGCACAGTATAAAAAAAATCGGGCAGGCAGTGGTGCATTGTGGGAACGCCATTTCAGTAGTCCTTGTTCAGCATGCCTAGCGGTAAGAATTATCTGACTCCCGCGCATCTGGGACTGTTTTCTTCCCCAGTGATAGCTCTAACACAGATGGAAGTGTCTCTGAAGATGAATTTCATGGTTTTGAGGAGTTTGTGACCGAAAGCAATGCCCAGGATACCAGAAGGAAGGAAGAAAAAAAGAAAGAAAGTAAGGAAGGAAGAGATGAGAGGAAGGAAGGAAGGAAAGAAGAGATGAAAGGAAGTAAAGAAGGAAGGAAGGAAAGAAAGAAAGGAAGTAGAGATGAGAGGAAGGAAAGAACAAAAGAAGAAAGAAAGAAAGGAGATGAAAGGAAGTAAAGAAGGAAGGAAGGAAAGAAAGAAAGGAAGTAGAGATGAGAGGAAGGAAAGAACAAAAGAAGAAAGAAAGAAAGGAGATGAGAGGAAGTCCAAACACTTCAAGCGGTAAGGGAAGTTGATGGAAAGTGTCCAGTCATTATATGTGTATATATATTATAGAATAATAGAAATAGGTTGGTAGGTAAGAAGTAGGTAGGCAAGTAAGGGAAGGCAAGTAGGTAAGTAGGTAGGCAAGCAGGTAAGTGAGGTAGGTAAGTAGGTAGGAAGAGGTAAGCAAGAGGTAGCAAGCAGGTAAGGCAAGAGGTAAGCAAGTAGGTACGTAAGTAGGACGTAAGTAGGTACGTAAGTGGTACGTAGTAGGTACATAAGTAGGTACGTAATTAGGTAAGTAAGTAGGTAGAAAGGACTGTGGGGAAGAAGAGCTTGGGACCCCATGGGTGTTGACAGGAGAGTGGTGGTATAATATGTCATTTTGACAGCAGCCGCACCCTGACTCAGCATATTTACAAGTCCACACACTCACAACAACCAGCTTCCAGAAGCCTAATATCAGTTCTATGAAGTGTCCAGTGACTATATATGTGTATATATAGAAACCAGAAGGAAGGAGATGAAAGAAAGGAAGGAAGGTAGGTAGGAAGGAATGTAGGAAGGCATGTAGGAAGGAAGGTTGGAAGGAAGGTTGGAAGGAAGGAAGGAATGACGACCCAGAAACAACAACCAGCTTCCAGAAGCTAATAGCAATTCTATGAAGTGTCCAGTGACTATATATGCTTATATATAGAAATCAGAAGGAAGGAAGAAAGGAAGGACGAGATGAAAGGAAGGAAGGAATGTAGGAAGAAAGGTTAGAAGGAATGTAGGAAGGAAGGAAGGTCGGAGGATGACCCAGACACAACAACCAGCTTCCAGAAGCTTATAGCAGTTCTAGGCACGTGTCCAGTGACTGTGTGTGTATTTATAGAAACCAGAAGGAAGGAAGGAAAGACGAGATGAAAGGAAGGAAGGAAGGAAGGAAGGAAGGAAGGAAGGAAGGAAGGAAGGAAGGAAGGTAGGTAGGTAGGTAGGTAGGTAGGTAGGTAGGTAGGTAGGTAGGTAGGTAGGTAGGAAGGAAGGAAGGAAGGAAGGAAGGAAGGAAGGAAGGAAGGTAGGAAGGAATGTAGGAAGAAAGGAAGGAATGTAGGAAGGAATGACGACCCAGACGACCATCAACCTAGGATAACTACCTAACACAACTGCCAGCTACTATTTTGAAGAAAACTGCTCAGAAGAGATGTTTTGTCTGTGCATATACAAAAAAACACCCACAAAAATGCAGAGACATTCGTTTTATGTGTGAGGAATGTAAAACACCACAGTGCATGTTTCAAAGAGTTCCACAAGCTGCAGAACTTTTATGAACATGTCCAGTGACTGTACATTTGTATATATATTATACAACAATAGTAATAAAGATTTTTTTGTATTGTTCATTTGTGTAAACAAGTTTTGTAAACAATATAAAGATACTAATGTTTATGCTATTATTGTGTTGCATACAACGAATGTATATATATACATTGCACCTTATCTTGGCCTCACAGGCCACATAAGTTACGCAAAAAAAGAAAATAGTGAAAAAACAAGAAATCTATGAATGGAAGTAAACAAATGTTTACTGAGTGAGCGGCAGTCGCCGATGTTGCCATACGCGGCTCATTTTCTGCCAACTTTACACCTCCATATCTCGGTAAGTATTGACGGCAAAAATCTGTTTTTAGGATAAAAACAATCAGAAAAATAATCTTAACATTTTGATAAGAAAAAATAATTTTTTTTTTTCGAATATTTTGCGACAACAGAATGGCACTCAGGATTGAGGGTTGCGACAGTCAAGGGGTTAACCCTTTGGGGGTCGACAGGACTTCTCGAAACTTTTTCTCAGGGTCGAAATTCTTTTGGTAAAAAAAAATTCCTATGAAATAATAGAGAATCCTTTTCCGATCATAACGACACCAAAAGTATGAAATTTGATTGAAAACTTATGGAATTATGCTCTTGCAAAGTTATCTGTCTCGACGATGTTTAATCATCGGCGATTTCGCCCACTTTGAGCCCTATTTTTGGCCAATTCCAATGTTCCAGTCAGCTAAAATCATAGCTATTTCGCTAGAACTCCATTTCTTCTATCGATTGAGTACAAGAAACTGCCCATTTACCAATTTCAACTACAAAATAGTTGTCAGAAAATGGCAATTGGCCAATTTCACACAAATTTCAAACGATGCCAATTTCAAAATGGGGTCCAGAATAAACAAGGCAGACATTCCTGGCACTAAAATAACATCTTCTCTGTTCATTAGTCACATCTCCAGGCCCCTCTTACATTACTTTTGCTTTCCATTTTGAATTTTTATTCTCACAAAAATAGAAGATTTACTGTTATGTATACAACTGTATCATTGTAAAAATGGTATAAATAATATCAGCGCACTTGTGGAAGGATATTAGACTCGCCAGTTGATGTGTATTGGACGCATGGTTGATTTGTTTACTCTGAACATCGTCAAAAATCGAACATTTTCGCTACTTTGAGCTCAATTTCAAAGTACGTACTTGTCATTGTCAAACCAATCAAAATCATCTCTATTTCTGTAATATATCTTCCATTCTATCAAATGAGACCAAAGTCTCTGTTTTAAACTAAAAACGGTCGGAGTTTTTTTTTCTCATTATGCAGTGTGTGCTGCAGGAATTTTTTATACTGCGCACACTGACCACACAGACCCATTCTTTCATATGTAGGCCTACCAGCCGTTTCCCACTTAATTTGAGGCCGCTAGAATTTACGCGTACTAGTACTGCACCGACCCTGGCACGTAAAACGTACTAGTATGGCACCGACCCCAAAAGGGTTAACTGCAGCTCGGGTATCCACAATAGGTATTGGAACATATCCCCTGCAGATATGAGGACTACTGTGCTACAAATAAAATAACAGCCTGATTTATTTATCTTTTAACCCTTTCAGGGTTTCGCCACTAGCAGGTTACACTACATGGTTTTCCCCGTACTAGTACACATAAATTCCCAGCGCCTTCAAATTAAGCTGGAAATGGCTGGAACCAGAGGTGAGAGAATGTGTCTGCGTGGTCAGTGTACGGAGGAAAATCGGAGACCCTGTGGGGCATTGTGGGGAAAGCCACGTTAGTACACCTTGTTCACCATGCCTCGCAGTAAGAAACTCCTCACCTCGGCGAATTGGAACACTTTGTTCCCCAGTGACAGTTCTAACACCGATGGGAGTGTCAGTGATGATGAGTTTCCAAGGTTTTGAGGAGTTGGACCGAAACTAGTGACCATAATACCGGTAATATTGAGGAAAACCCAGACGACCCTCAACCTTCAACCCTGGTGCTGTGGGTCTTGTTCACATTCAGTTGTACCAGAACAAAGGAGGAAAGCTCTTTACCTTTATCCAGGACTCTGATGTGAGCAGTGGTGATGATAGTGATAGTGAATATGAACTCAAGCTCTCAAAACAGTTCCAGTAGCGAGAGGG
>WNWK01030742.1:0-7500 GCA_009830355.1 Cherax destructor
AGGGGGTTGGGTCTTAAAGAATATTTATAAATAAGTTTAAAATTTCGACATATGCACAACTAACAACCTCATATCTGCTACCACAATGAATAGTGAACGTCTCTGAGTCAGCAATGACTGCTGAAACTCCTGTTACTTATAGTTGTGTTGTTATATATTACAGTTTATCTTCCTGGTTGGTTTCCCCCATTTTTAACAATTAAATGACAAATTTATCATAACCACAACCAACAGGCAATTATCTTCCTTGTTTACCTCCATGTATTATTACCAGGAACAAGTTTAAATAAATCTTATCATCCATTTTCATGTACAGTGGTACCTCGACTTACGATATTTTTCATTCCAGAATGCTGTTCAAGTGTCATTACCAAACGAATTTATCTCCTTAAGAAATGTTGTAAAATAGACTAGTCCTTTTAGACCCCCAAAATTACACTTACAAAAGCATTTAAAAATAAACTTACATACAAAGGGTAGTTTAGGGACCATCGTAAGTCGAGGTACCACTGTATTTAATGTGCAAATGTCAATGATTTGCTGCTAAGAAACTCAAATTATCATTCTTTATGCTCACTTTTATACCATATTTTCTCAAATTTACTACATGGTTAATGATTTATTCAATTTCTGGATATAAATTTACCCTGAAAGCGCTCTCATTCACCCACCAATACATTTTAACCCTTGACTGCTTAGGTCATAGCATAATACACTGTTCTTAAGTCTAATTATAGAATCACACTAAATCTTATGATTACAGGCATTGATCCTGACATCAACCTACTATTAAATGACTTACATGATTCCAATAGCTAACTGTAATTATTACACAGCAGATCAAGCAAAGACATTACTCGAGCCAACAATAACATAACTATCTTTAATTATAATGTTAGATCTCTGAGCAAACATTTTGATGACCTCAGAGCACTACTCCAATCCCTACAGACCAATATATCAATCATTACACTCAGGACCTGGCAAAGCCTGGTATTACAGATGTCTATGCATCCCAGGTTACACAGCCATACACAACTGAAGGACAGATCAGGAGAGGGTGGAATAGCTATATATTACTCGGATCCAACTTGAATGTATCAATAACTCTTGTACAAAGGGATGAGCATGGAGAATATATTATAGCTAAATTTAAATTAAAAGACCTGCAAAATCCTCCTACAGTGATAAACATCTATAGACTACCACAGTCAAACATTCACCACTTTAGTGAAAAATTAGGAAACCTGATAGCTAGTGCACACATGAACAAAGACCATTTGCTGCTCAGGAGATTTCAACATAAATCTCCACATGACCAGGACCCACAGGTAACTGAATTCACAAACACTATGAGCAACTGTTTATTACTACCAACAATATCAAACTTACAAGAATCTCTGAGACTAGTATCTCATTATTAGACCACATCTGGACTAACACTATATCCCCCTCTAAAATCAGGCATAACCCACAGACAACACCACAGACCACTACCCTACCTTTTCTTAACCAAACCGAAAATTCCCCAAGATATTACAAAGTTCCCTTTCCCAGCTACATAGAGTCAGCTGTTAATAACTTGATAACAACTATGATTAACATCGACTGGCATAATGAGATATAAACATAAACAGATATTAATGAATGTATCAAGAACTTCTTTAAAAAAACACACCTCTATAACAAACATTGCCTAAAAAACTAAACAGATCACAGCTAAGAACTTACGTCCCTGGCTAACACCCAGCATCCTTAATCCATTAACAAAAAACACCAATATGAAAAACATGAAGGGTCAAATAACCAGAGAACAATCCAAGTTACTCCAATCATACCAGCCTGATAAGAAGGTCAAAAAATTGTATTATGAGAACAAACTACATAACATAAAGGTGATATGAAAAAGACCGAAACCCTATCTGAAATTCTAGGAAATAAAAGATATCCAAAATTAAAATTATCAAATTAACAAAACCAGATGAACCCTACTCCACCAGCTGAAACAAACAGACTTAATCATTTCTTCTCCACAATAGGAAGGAATCTAGCAAGTAAGATCCCAAAGCTCAAACACTTGTCCATCAGACTACCTCACTAACAATACCAAATACACTATTCTTAGCTCCAACCAACCCAATAAGTTTTGGCTCATCATCAACACCCTTAAAAATAAGGCAGGAGACATAAATACTTCCCACCTTTTATGTACAAAACCCTCCAGGTACTGTCACCAATTTTGCAGCACTCTTCAACAAATCCATTAAATCTTCCACCTTCCCATCAATTCTCAAAATAGCAAGGGTCCCCCGACCCACAAAGGAGAGATAAAGCAGACTGAATAATTATAGACCAATATCTAATTTTACCTCTGCTCTCTAAAATCTTTAAAGAAAATAATTCATAGCAGATCTATTCCTAACTGTCTCCAACAACATACTCAACCCTGTCAGTTTGGATTCAGGACAAACAAAATCACTAATGCTATTATACATGCTAGAGCTATATACACGCTTTGGGAAAAAAGAATTCCACTGGAATCTTCATTGCTATAAAGCTTTTGATACCGTTAACCATGACTTACTGCTCACAAAATTAGCTCACTATGGTATAAGGGCACTCACTCAACTACCTAAAATCATACCTTAGTAATGAAGCCAATATGTGTACACAAATGGAGCTAACTCTTCTACACAACAAATTAAAGTCGGTGTCCAGCAAAGGGAAATGTCCTGGGACCCCTCCTCTTCCTCATTTACATCAATGACCTCGAATATCACAACTACTCAAACCCATATTTTTTAGATGCCCACATATTCTTCTCTACCCCCAAACCCAGTCATACTGGCCAACATGTAAAAGCTTTTAATTACAGAAAATATCTACCTGGATGAAAACTAATAAGCTTACCCCAATACGACAAACCTATTTCATTCAGTTTGGAAACAGGCTTCAAATGTCCTACTAATATAAGCTAAATGGATCACCCATCACAAGACTCACGGAGGGAAAATTCCTAGGAATCCACCTTGACAGTAGCCTCAAATTCCAAACACACATACCAAAAATTTTTAAAAAAACTCAAAAACAATAGGCATACTATCAAAGATCTTATTATGTGCCTCAATCAGCTCTCCCTTTCTCTGTATCATTCACTCATCTACCCTTTTCTCACCTATGGAATTTGTGCATGGGATCAACAAAATTAAATCACCTTAGACCACTCATTTAAACCCCGCAAAAGGCAGCAGTTAGAATGTAACAAATTCCCATCTAGACAGCATACTCCCAATATTAAGTCTAAAACTACTCACTGTAAAAACATTCACACTTATTCTTGTGCCTACTACATGTAAACTCTACACTCAAATATAAACCTTCCACTCAAAATTCTCCTCACAACTTTAAAGGGACCCATGCCATAACACAAGACACAGATCACTTTTTATATACCCAGAGTCCATATCCCTGTGTAAAAACTCTATGCACATAAAGGGCCCCAAAATCTGGAATTCATTACCAGAAAATATTTAAACAACCTGGCCTGACCATCAATTTAAGACTCTTCTCAAAAACCACCAACTCACCCTAAACTAAATATACTCATATTGTAAACTACTTTCAACAATGCTCAGTGTTATTTACCCCTAATAGAAGTGCTATATTTACTATTGATATAACCATCTTGCATAACACGTTGACAAATGTAATATCCTCAGATTGTAATATAAGTAAACTTATTATCTGCTAAAAACACATGCTAATTTTTAACTATGAAAAAATCATTCTATTTCTCTAGTATTAAGCAGTCAATAAGTCAATATTTTAAGTCTGCCCATAATGCCATGGCATGATAGTGGCTCTCCTTGCTCTTCAATTCTAAATTGTAATTACAATATATCGATGTAAAGTTGCAAAGAAATAAAACTTTACTTTACTATACTTTACGTCAGATCCATTCACATTGCATGGTGTTTACACTACCCTCATCCAAGACCTTGTTTTAAAACTTGACAAAGTCTGATCCGTCTTACCATAGCCCATTCACTGTCGGTGTCGTATTAGTACGGCTTACAAGCACAGTGTTGGTGCCGTATTAATACGCCAAAATTCTAGCGGCTTCAAATCTAGCGGGAGAAAGCTGGTAGACCTACATGTGAGAGAATGGGTCTGCATGGTCACTGTGCGTAGTATAAAAAGATCGTGCAGCACGCAGTGCATAAATAGAAAAAAAAACTCCGACCGTGTTTTTGGTTTAAAACACCGAATTTGAGGTGTATTTTTGTATGGTATTTATGGTTGTATTCTCAATTTCATGGTTTCATTTGATAGAATAAAATATATAGTATATAAATCAAGATGGTTTTGATTGATTTCACAATGAAAAGTACCTTGAAATTGAGCTCAAAATACCGGAAATGTTCGATTTTTGCCAATGTTCAAGAGTAAACAAATGACGTCACCGTCTAATACGTGTCCAACTGGCCAGTCTAATGCGCAGTCACGAATAGGTTGACATTATTTATACAATTATTAAAATAATGCAGTAGTCTGCATAACAGTAAATCTTCTATTTTTTGAGTTAATAAAAATTCAAAATGGAAAGCAAGAGTAATATAAGAGGGGCCTGAAGACGTGACTAATGAACATAGAAAATGTTATTTTAGTGCCAGAAATGTGTGCATTGTTTATTCTTGACCTTATTTTGAAATTATCATTTCTTAAAATTTGTGTGAAATTGACCAAATTGCCAATTTCTGACCACTTTATTGGGTAGTTGAAATCGCTAAATGGGCGGTTTCGTGTACAAAATCTATAAAACGAATGGTGTTCTAGCGTAATAGCTATGAGTTTGGTCGACTGGAACAATGGAATTGGCCAACATTAGGGCTCAAAGTGGGTGGAATCGCCGATGCGTATATGTCGCCACGACCGCAAACTTCTCGACAGCGTAATTCCATAAGTTGTTCATCAAATTTCGTACTTTTGGTGTCATTACCATCGGGAAAAGATTCTTTATCATGTCATATGATATATATATATATATATATATATATATATATATATATATATATATATATATATATATATATATATATATATATATATATACAGTGGACCCTCGGTTTTCGTTCACCTCCAAACTCGCCAGGTGACTGTGAAACAGAAACCTGAAACTGTTTTACATGATGGTGTCTTTTTTCTGTCTCATAAACACGCTGGATAACAGGTATATCTAGCTACTTCTACTTACACTTTAGGTCACACTACACAGGCATGCACATGCATATATATATACACACACATCTAGGTTTTTCTTCTTTTTCTTAATAGCTCTTGTTCTTCTTTATTTCCTCTATTGTCCATGGGGAAGTGGAAAAGAATTCTTCCTCCGTAAGCCATGCGTGTCGTATAAGGCGACTAAAATACCGGGAGCAATGGGCTAGTAACCCTTTCTCCTGTACTCATTTACTAAAAAAACGAATAAGAAAAGCTTTATAAAACTGGGATGTTTGAATGTGCGTGGATGTAGTGCGGATGATAAGAAAGAGATGATTGCTGATGTTATGGCTCTAAGCGAAACAAAGCTGAAGGGGGTAGGCGAGTTTCAGTGGGGAGAAATAAATGGGATTAAGTCAGGAGTATCTGAGAGAGTTAGAGATAAGGAAGGGGTAGCAATAATGTTGAAGGATCAGTTATGGAAGGAGAAGAGGGAATATAAATGTGTAAATTCAAGGATTATGTGGATTAAAATAAGGGTCGGATGAGAAAAGTGTGTTATAATAAGTGTGTATGCACCTGGAGAAGAGAGGAGTGTAGAGGAGAGAGAGAGATTTTGGGAGATGTTAAGCAAATGTATAGGAACCTTTGAACCAAGTGAGAGAGTAATTGTAGTAGGGGACCTAAATGCTAAAGTGGGAGAAACATGTAGAGAGGGTGTAGTAGGTAAGTTTGGGGTGCCAGGTGTAAATGATAATGGGAGACCTTTGATTGAACTTTGTATAGAAAGGGGTTTAGTTATAGGTAATACATATTTTAAGAAAAAGAGGATAAATAAGTATACAAGATATGATGTAGGGCGTAATGACAGTAGTTTGTTGGACTATGTATTGGTAGATAAAAGACTGTTGAGTAGACTTCAGGATGTACATGTTTATAGAGGGGCCACAGATATATCAGATCACTTTCTAGTTGTAGCTAAAGTGGGAGTAAAAGGTAGATGGGATACAAGGAAAATAGAAGCAGTAAGTAAGAGAGAGGTGAAGGTTTATAAACTAAAAGAGGAGGCAGTTAGGGTAAGATATAAACAACTATTGGAGGGTAGATGGGCTAGTGAGAGTGTAGGCAATGGGGTCGAAGAAATATGGAGTAGGTTAAAGAATGTAGTGTTAGAGTGTTCAACAGAAGTTTGTGGTTACAGGAAAGTGGGTGCGGGAGGGAAGAAGAACGATTAGTGGAATGATGATGTAAAGAGAGTAGTAAGGGAGAAAAAGTTAGCATATGATAGGTTTTTACAAAGTAGAAGTGATGCAAGGAGGGAAGAGTATATGGAGAGAAAAAGAGAGGTTAAGAGAGTGGTCAAGCAATGTAAAAAGAGAGCAAATGAGAGAATGGGTGAGATGTTATCAACAAATTTTGTTGAAAATAAGAAAAAGTTTTGGAGTGAGATTAATAAGTTGAGGAAGCCTAGGGAACAAATGGATTTGACAGTTAAAAAATAGGGAAGGAGAGTTATTAAATGGAGAGTTAGAGGTATCGGGAAGATGGAGGGAATATTTTGAGGAGTTGTTAAATGTTGATGAAGACAGGGAAGCTGTGATTTCGTGTATAGGGCAAGGAGGAATAACATCTTGTAGGAGTGCGGAAGAGTCAGTTGTGAGTGTGGGGGAAGTTCATGAGGCAGTGCGTAGAATGAAAGGGGGTAAGGCAGCTGGGATTGATGGGATAAAGGTAGAAATGTTAAAAGCATGCGGAGATATAGTTTTGGAGTGGTTGGTGCTATTATTTAATACATGTATGGAAGAGGGTAAGGTACCTAGGGACTGGCAGAGAGCGTGTATTGTTCCTTTGTATAAAGGCAAAGGGGACAAAAGAGAGAGCAAAAATTATAGAGGAATAAGTCTGTTGAGTATACCAGGTAAAGTGTATGGTAGAGTTATTATTGAAAGAATTAAAAGTAAGACGGAGAGCAGAATATCAGATGAACAAGGTGGCTTTAGGAAAGGTAGGGGGTGTGTAGACCAAGTGTTTGCAGTAAAACATATAGGTGAACAGTATTTGGATAAGGGTAAAGAGGTTTTTGTGCAATTTATGGATTTGGAAAAGGCGTATGACAGGGTGGATAGGGGGGCAATGTGGCAGATGTTGCAGGTGTATGGAATAGGAGGTAGGTTACTGAAAGCAGTGAAGAGCTTTTATGAGGATAGTGAGGCTCAGGTTAGAGTGTGTAGGAGAGAGGGAGATTATTTCTCAGTAAAAGTAGGCCTTAGACAGGGATGT
>WNWK01030742.1:12500-23267 GCA_009830355.1 Cherax destructor
GTCTGTGGGTCGAGGTGTGTGCAAAGGCTGGAGTTGGGAACAGCCAAAAGAAAGTCCCCTGCATGAGGAGCTCGCACTGCAAGGAGGCGGGCTCTATCCTTCCCTGACACACTCTGAAGCATTGCTGAGGCTATATTCTCTACTATTGGGCCATCCCAGTGCGACTGTTTGTAGTTGTTGGGGGGAGCAGGCCTGGTTTCAGAGCCTGTTAGGTTATCCCAGATCCTGGCTCCATCAACGAACTTTTGGTCATGGATTCCAATCGAGTCCCTAAGATGTTCAGGGAGAATTGCTGCTACAAGCCCTCTGGATGCAATGCATGAAGACAGGAAAGCAGGTAGAGCAATCTGAGATGACTTGCGGACACCAATGCCTCCTAGTCTGACTGGGAGTGTAGCTTGGTCCCACTGCCCATCTTCTAGAGTAAGGTTAAGTACTTTAGTAAAGATCTGCCTCAGGATACTGTCATATTCGTGCAGTATAGGGTTATCATATGAAGGAGCACATCTTAGGAAATATGTCAACCTGGGCAGACTCAAGCATTTTGTGAGGAGGTACAAGGCATCATGGGTGTCAAGATTGCCTATTCGTTGTTCCATTCTCCTCAATTCTTCCAGTTTCTTCCTGAGAATTGTGTCAATGGCATCGCTTCCCAGAGGTGCTCCAAGCAAGACACTATTAGTAGGGGCAATGACTGTTGCTCCTGGTAGTTTTGATAGCACTGCATCTATCACTTGTTGATTGACTGATATGATTTCACATTTGGATGGATTCAGGATGAGACCCATTTCCTGTCCCCGTGTCATCACCTGTGTAAGATCATCTACAAGGGACTCCTTTGTACCTGCTAGTGTGCCATCATCCAGGAACCAGATGTTTAGCTCACTGGTCAGTCTTATTGTGATTTCCTAACTGCTATACAGAAGAGAAATGGTGCGAGAGGGTCCCCTTGCTGGACACCCTCTGATGATGTGATTTCATGCTCTCCAAACAGGAGCATTGATTCCTTGCTATATCCAGCTGAAACAAAGGGAAGAGACCTGGAAAATGTTCTTGTACAGCTGCTAATACTACGTCCCTTTTCAGGAGATTAAATGCATTCTTGAAATCTAATTTAACCACTACATTGTCCTCAGGCAGGTTGTTGATATACGCCCTTGTTGCATGAACCGCTGCTTCACTTCCTTGAGAGACCCCAAAGCCAAGCTGGTTATATATATATATATATATATATATATATATATATATATATATATATATATATATATATATATATATATATATATATATATATATATATATATATATATACTATACATATATTAAATTCTTCGACGCTGAGAGCAAAGTTTGTGAGTAGGGGTATCGACAGTGAAAGGGCTAGTCATCTAGTACTATGGAATGATTCGTGCAACAAGAGGCAAGTGTAGGGGCTACTTTTCTTCGTGTTTTCTTTCTTCCTGCTACTTTTCGTTTATATTTGCTCTTAACTCGAGAAGGCCTCTTCTTATTGTCTATCACTAACCTCACTAACCAAGGCTGACAAGTTCAAGTTTTCTCTCCTCAACATTATACAGACTATTTCCGAAATTGGTTTCCATAAGATAAATATATCCTCTTTTTATAGGCTTGAGGCTTTCATTACCCGCCTGTTCTGCTTTGAAGAAGGTTGGTATTGTTAATAGGCTATGCAAGCCATTTTACAGCTTTTGCTTTTGAGACTATAGTAATATTTGCAATATTTAATTTGATTTTGCTTCAAGAAGAGGGTTCCTTGATACTGGTGAGAAATGAATCGGAATACGTACCTCCCTTTCCACAGGCGCCATATGACTCTGATAGATTCCTATACCATGATTAAAATAAAACAAATTTTATCGACATCCATCTTTAATAGCTGATGAATAAGGCGATATTAATGAAAAGTATTGACTGAGAAGGTACAGACTTTGTTAGATTTTGTGAAAAAATGAAGATTGCGTCTTCAAACTTTTAGCACTGGTGTGCTTTAATAATAATAATAATAATAATAATAATAATAATAATAATAATAATAATATCTTTATTTACTACAAGTACATGTACAAGGTATACAGTCCTAGCTGACATCAATGACATACTACTATATATAAAGTCCCTTGTTATGCAGAGCATTTCGGGCAAATCAGGTCCTTGTCCCAGGATGCGACCCACACCAGTCGACTAACACCCAGGTACCCATTTTACTGATGGGTGAACATAGACAACCGGTGTAAAGAAACACGCCCAATGTTTCTACCCGCGCTGGGAATCGAACGCAGACCCTCGCCGTGTGAAGCGAGAGCTTTAGCCACCAGGCCCCGGGGCACCCTAAGCAAGCCTCGTTATGATTTAAGGTTGCTTAAGATTTATTCTCCTCATGTTATTATTCAGATGAGTTTCTGTTAAATGGAGAATATCTCTTTCGATCAGGAATAAATTTGAGTGACTGACTGTATTAGGGTAAACTAAGTTAAATCTAGATAATGTACTTTTATGTGCCCATAACATGTGTTCACTCAACGCAGTTGTAAAAGAAAATGGTTACATACCCAAATTATATATAAAACTCCCTTACGTACTTACATGGTTGCTTACCTACTTACTTAAACTTTTAAGCTGGCAATTTTTGTTTAAAGAAATTCATATTTTTATGTACTTTGGCCTGCATAAATCCCAGTTAACCTTTTTTATAGAAGAAATTTGGAAAAATAATGCTGTTGTTCATGAGATAATTACAGCGTGTCTCATCTGATTTGCTTCAACGCATAAGATCTGATCATCTGACAATGCGACTTCTAAATGGCTTCATTCTAATTGGGTTTGTGAATTTTATGATACTGATCTCTCTAAAATAGAAAGATTGCCTCTATGGTTTAACTTCAAAGCTGGACTGAGTATGTCTTAGTTCATCATTCATATTGAAGAAATTGTGATATTAGTTTACACTTGATTACTTGAGAGGGCTTCTCCTGATTAGCTTCAAATCTATAATGCTAATGTTTTACTACCTTAGAAACTTATACACAAATAACGTGCATGTATGAGATTGTAACTTAAGACGACGTTTCTCTTCGACTTGCGCCAATAACTAGGTACACAAAAAAAGCGCCAAGAGGTGGTCATATATTTGCCAAGAACGAAGCCCTGACACGGGTCTTCGCAGGATAGGGTCTCGTCACCATCTGGGGTAACATTTACAGTCCTACGGAAGAGGCAGCCTTATGACAAGGGCACGGTGTTTCTCCCTTTTTTTCAAGTGGAGTACCGTGGTATGGTAGGGGCAGCCTTATGACAAGGGCACGGTGTTTCTCCCTTTTCTTCAAGTGGAGTACCGTGGTATGGTAGGGGCAGCTCTATTATGGGATATCTGTGTTATTGTGTGAAGGTACTGGACAACCTGTTTGGCTCCGAACAATGTTAAGTCAGTTGTTGTTTAAAAAATATTGATCTAAAATTGGTACTGAGTGTCCGGGGCCCAAGACTGTTCAACAGCCTCCCACCAGCCATAAGGGAAATTACAATAGACCCCTGGTTGTCTTCAAGAGGGAGCTGGATAAATTCCTATAGTCAGTGCCAGATTAGCCGGGCCATCAGTAACAGCCTCGTTGATCAGGCCCTGTGTCAGTAGTGTATGTACTGAAATATATATAATATACTTTTGTAGTATAGCATAGTACCAGCCATATTAGAGTTAGGATCCCTAGCTACTTATGACGTCAGAGACCCGCGGATGTGTGCGCAAGGCCCCAGGGATCTCCCTCATTCGACGACAGGCCTAGGATTGAACAGGTACGGTTGGTTAGTTCCCCTCACAGACTTGTCAATATATATTTGTTACTAACCACGAGTGTGTTTCACTACGACCACCATTATCTCCTAGAACCCACACGATACCTGATCCACCAGGAGGCCTGGTCATGGACGGGTTCACGGGGGCGTTGATCCCCTGAATGCCCTCCAGGTAGGTAGACTCCAGGTAGTGTGATGAAGACTCAGTTTCCTACTGAAAATCAGGGTAACTTTGATTACTGTATGTAGAGAGCCTTAGAATCATTTGTTCTAAAATGTTCTTTAGGAAGGCGGTAACTGAACGCAATAGGACTCCGTTGACGGCAGATATGGAGACTCTTGATATACTGAACTTTTTCAGGGGGTGTTATGAAAATTATCCTTATCCAGTAGTTGTTAGATCGACCAGTTGCGTTAGCTGCTGACCCTCTTGTTAACTATGTCTCCTCTGATGCAACAAATTCTAATGCTGAGAAGTTTAGTCGTTTTTTTAGAGAAACTACGGTAGTATTTATTTCCACTACAGTTCCTTCAGAATTTCTACGGGTGAAACGTATTAAACTTATGAGAAAAAGAGACACTTTTCTATGATCGCTAGAAGTTAACTAGTAGTAAATGTTGAAATGAGCGAGATACTTCATATGTTCCTCTTTTGAACATTCCACATGCTAGCGAGTCACCATAATTTACACAATTATGACTATACAAACAGTAATCAATGATCTGCCTCCAGAGTTCATCAGGACACAAATGAACATCATGGTTTACGATATTCTGTCTGGGACGTTCTTCTAGAGATGATCAAAAAAACTTTTAGTGCTCTTCGGAAAATCCTAAAGAGACGAGTGGAAGCTCGTAGCTTGGCCCAACTTCCACCCGTCTCGAATTTAACCCCACCAAATGCAAAGTCATGAAGATCGGGAAGGGCATAAAACAAAGCATACAGAGTATAGGCTAGGTGGACAAAGACTGCAAACCTCACTCAAGGAAAAGGATCTTGTGGTGAGTATAATACCGAGCACATCTCCTGAGGCGCACATCAACCAGATAACTGCTGCAGCATATAGGCGCCTGGCAAACCTGAGAATAACATTCCGATACCTCAATAAGGAATCGTTCAAGACTCTGTACACTGTGTATGTCAAGCAAATACTGGAGTATGCAGCACCTGTTTGGAACCCACACTTGCTCAAGCACTTCAAGAAAGTGCAAAGGTTTGAAACAAGGCTAGATCCAGAGGTAAGAGGAATGTCCTACGAATAAAAGGTAATGAAAATCGGCATGACGACACTGGAGGACAGGAGGGTTAGGGGAGGCATGATAACAACATACAAAATACTGCGAGGAATTGACAAGGTGGACAGAGACATGACGAAGTGGAGGCAGGAACAATACATAGTTTTAAGAAGAGGTATGATAAAGCTCATGAAGCAGGGAGAGAGAGGACCTAGTAGCAATCAGTGAAGAGGCGAAGCCAGGAGCTATGTATCGACCCCTGCAACCACAAATAGGTGAGTATACACACACACACACACACACATAAGTATTCACAGTGGAGACAGAAAGAACTCCAAAAAGACGGAGAGGTGGGATACTCCAACATATGTTGGACACGGTACATACAACCGAGGAGGAGTTGAAAAGGCTGCTAAGTGAACTAGATCTTTCAGAGGCGATGGGGCCGCATAACGTCTCTCCGAGGGTCCTGAGAGATGGAGCACAGGCCTTCTGTGTACCACTAACAACAATCTTCAACTCATCTATTGAAACAGGGCGACTACATGAGGTATGAAACATAGAAAATTTTAAAAGAGGGGACATACACTGACAGGTACTGTTTGCAATGTCATGGAAAAGATTGTCAGAATGGTGGAGCACCTAGAAAGGAATGAGACAGGAGGAAATCCTGTGTCACAAACCTACTAGAGTTCCATGACAAGGTGACAGCATATGGGCGACTAGAAAACCTAAGAACAGCATTCCGACATCTCAGTAAGGAATCGTTCGGGACCCAGTACGCCGTGTACGTCAGGCCTATATTGGAGAACGAAGCTGCAGTTTGGAGCACTCACCTGGCCAAGCATGTCAGGAAACTAGAGAAAGTGCAAAGGTTTGCAACGAGACTAGTCACGGAGATAAGGGACATGTCCTACGAGGAGAGGTTAAGGGAACTCGACCTGACGACACTGGAGGAAAGGAGAGACAGGGGGACATGATAACGACATATAAAATACTGAGAGGAATCGACAAGGTGGATAGAGATGGGAATTTTCCAGATATGGGGCACAGCAACAAGGAAAGAAGTTAGAAGTTGAAGACTCAGATGAGATCCAGGGATCTTAGGAATTATTTTTTTCAGCCATATAGTTGTCAGGAAGGGGAATAGTCTGGAAAGTGAGGGAGTGGCGGCAGGTACCGTACAGAGCTTTAAGAAGAGGTATTATAAAGCTCATTGGGCAGGAAGAGAGTGGACCTAGTGACGACCAGTGAAGAGGCTTGGCCAGGAGCTATGAATCGATCCCTGTAACCACCACACACAAACAAACACATACAGAACACAGTGCTGGAGAGGAAACTGAAAGTTTGGTACACCAACGCTGATGGAATAACGAAAAAGTAGCAGTGGCATAAAAGAATCACAGTGGCATCACCAGACATCATAGCGCTCATGGAAACAAAGCTCACAGGAGTGATAATAGATGCCATCTTTCCAACTGGATATCAGATCCAGTGGAAAAAACAGAGGGAATAGAGGGGGTTTAGGAGTTGCACTGCACATCAAAAACCAATGGAATTTTGAGGAGATGGCAAAGGATGACAAATTGCAAAGCAAAAGACTACGCAACACGAACTATTCATACTGGTGGTCCCAAGGTGGTGATTGCAGTGATATATAACCCACCACAGAATAGCAGGAGGTCAAGATTTATATCAAGAAGTGTAAGCAACAGAAGTCCAGAGGTTATATTACAGCTTTATACATCATTAGTATGGCCTCACCTAGATTACGCAGAATGGACATAAATTCATTAGAAAACATTCAGCGTAAATGACTAAATTAATACATAGCATTAGAAATCTTCCGTATGAAGAAAGATTGAAGACCCTTAAATTACATTCACTTGTAAGACGTAGAATGAGGGGAGACATGATCGAGGTACACAAGTGGAAAATGGGTATTAACAAAGGGGATATAAATAAGGTCTTGAGGATATATCTCCAAGAGAGAACCCGCAATAATGGATTCAAGTTAGATAAGTTTAGATTTAGAAAGGATATAGGAAAGTATTGGTTTGGAAATAGGGTAGTTGATGAGTGGAACAGTCTGCCTAGTAGGGTTATTGAAGCTCGGACCTTGGGTAGTTTCAAATTTAGGTTGGATAAATTCATGAGTGAGAGGGGTTGGATTTGAGTGGGAATTGCACATGAGTGAATGGAATTGTCAAAGCTTATTTCTTGGGTAGCATTGAAAATTGGGTTGAGCAAATATTCTGTTAGTGGGATGGATTGTGAAGGACCTGCCTAGTATGGGCCAACAGGCCTGCTGGAGTGTTCCTCCTTTCTTATGTTCTTATGGTCTTGAAAAACACATATACACTATTTTTAAATGAGGATGAATATGAAGCCTAGCTGTAGGAGGAGGATATTCAATAATGATAAAATAATTTCTTCAATTTATGGAAATTGAAATCCGAAACATTAAAAATGTTGTAATTTTAATGATAAGAGTGCCAAGTAAAGATAAGAAACTCTTAGCCATAAATGCAAGCAGCCCACCATTTACACCATTAATAATCGTTTAGCACTCCAAGGCCTCGTTAGGGACCCACAGCGAGAAGGTTCCGGAGCCTAGTGAGGGTTCACTGCCTTCAGCAAATTGGGGAAGTCATCATCATCCTCAAGCAACCAATCAGAGAGCACCTAACTGCATTGGGTATGAGGTGTTGAAATGTGAAAAGAGTGAATTTCTAGACGTAGGAGACGGTGGTTTCCAATCAAAAAAATACGATAAAAGCTAAAACAAAATTAGAGCAAGAGTCACGCAAGCTGTCTTAGAAAGAGCCAGTCTACAGCACAGAGCAAGTAGGTCAAAATCCCTCCATTATTTTAATGATGGATCGTTAAGAATTATTTTGGAAAAAGAGAAATTCGGTAGGTCAAATGTGGAATACATAATATATTTTGTGAACTTTAGATAAAGGTTGATCGGGATGAGGAATAGGTTATTGAACTCGAGACCAAAAATAAATTGGGTAGCCTATAAGGCTGGAATTGTAAGTAAATTGTGAATATGTTTCCTGAAATTAATAACAGTATTTTTGGTGCCTCAACATAAAATTGAAGTAACAAACATGAAAGAAGCAGCAGCACATTGGCAGTGCTAAACTTAGTGTCTGCTTCAGCATGAAAGAAAGCAGCAGCTATTTAAGCCAAAATAGCAAGTTTTACTTGCTATTTTGGCTTAAATAGCAATGCACTTCTTGCCGAATAGGGCAAGCGAAAATTTACATATGCAGTAATTTCGCAAAAAATCATTCTGAACCTAACGAAAAAATATATTTCAATATGTTTGTTTATTATTAAATTATTGTAAACTGGTATAAATTATATTTAGTTGATTTAGGCTAAATTAAATTGCGCTAGTTCTCTTGGTACAAAATTGTTAATTTTTTGTATTTGCAAAAAAGAAACAATATACATCTTTAAATGTATAAGATAAATTTTTAGAAAGTTCTTAATTTTAAACGAGTTCTTTCTAATTTGCCAGTTTTACCTATTCGGCACGACATATATATATATATATATATTAACATTAATTTATTAATAAAACAATAATATATTTTTTCGTATGTAAACTGATTTTGCAAATAGCAACACTCACTTGCTATAAGCAAGGAAGTTGCATATTTGCAAAATCATTTACCTAACGAAAATATATATTTTTTTATTATTAAATATTTTAATATCTAATTATATTTGTTGGGTGTGTTAAATTGGTTGTGTCATAGTTGGCAGTTTCACTGGATCTATTTTACTACAATGAATATATCTTTAAAGTTAAAGTTTTAGGACTGTAATATGTTCAGAATGGATTTCTGCCGAAATCTCATTAAAACTAAAATTTCCTAACATCAAAAATATTTCATCTTTCAGTTTAGCTTATAATGTTTTGTCAACGATGAAATTCGTTGGCATGATTGTATGCCCAAATCTCATTCGGAAAGTTCTTACTCTAATCGGCACGACTTTTATAAAAAATATATATATATATATATATATATATATATATATATATATATATATATATATATATATATAGTATGTAGTGTGTGTGTACTCACCTAGTTGTGGTTGCAGGGGTCGATTCATAGCTCCTGGCCCCGCCTCTTCACTGGTCGCTACTGGGTCACTCTCCCTGCGCCATGAGCTTTATCATACCTCTTCGTAAAGCTATGTATGGATCCTGCCTCCACTACATCGCTTCCCAAACTATTCCACTTCCCGACAATTATGTGACTGAAGAAATACTTCCTAACATCCTGTGATTCATCTGAGTCTTCAGCTTCCAACTGTGTCCCCTTGTTGCTGTGTCCCATCTCTGGAACATTCTGTCTCTGTCCACTTTGACAATTCCTCTCAGTATTTTATATGTCGTTATATTGTCCCCCCTATTTATCCTGTCCTCCAGTGTCGTCAGGTCGATTTCCCTTAACCTCTCCTAGTAGGACATAACCCTTAGCTCCGGGACTAGTCTTGTTGCAAACCTTTGCACTTTTTCTAGATTCATTACATGCTTGGCTAGGTGTGGGTTCCAAACTGGTGCTGCATACTCCAATATGGGCCTAACGTACACAGTGTACAGGGTCCTGAACGAATCCTTATTAAGATGTCGGAATGCTGTTCTTAGGTTTGCTAGGCGACCGTATGCTGCAGCTGTTATTTAGTTAATATGCGCCTCAGGAGATGTGCCTGGTGTTATACTCACCCAAGATATTTTTCCTTGAGTGAAGTTTGTAGCCTCTGTCCCCCCTAGACTGTACTCCGTCTGCGGTCTTCTTTGCCCTTCCCCAATTTTCATGACATTGCACTTGGTAGGGTTGAACTCCAGGAGTCAATTGCTGGACCAGGCTTGCAGACTCTCCAGGTCCCTTTGTAGTTCTGCTTGGTCCTCTTCCGATTGAATTCTTCTCATCAACTTCACATCATCTGCAAACAGGGACACTTCGGAGTCTATTCCTTCCGTCATGTCGTTCACAAATACCAGAAACAGCACCGGTCCTAGGACTGACCCCTGTGGAACCCCACTAGTCACAGGCGCCCAATATGACACCTCGCCACGTACCATGACTCGCTGCTGTCTTCCTGACAGGTATTCCCTGATCTACTGTAGTACCTTTCCTGTTATCCCTGCCTGGTCCTCCAGCTTTTGCACTAATCTATTGTGTGGAACTGTGTAAAACGCCTTCTTAAAGTCCAAGAAAATGCAATCTACCCACCCCTCTCTCTCTTTTTTTACTGCAGTCACCCTGTCATAGAACTCCAGTAGGTTTGTGACACAGGATTTCCCGTCCCTGAAACCGTGTTGGCCGTCGTTGATAAGCTCATTCCTCTCTAGGTGCTCCACCACTCTTCTCCTGATAATCTTCTCCATGACCTTGCATACTATACATGTCAGTGACACTGGTCTGTAGTTTAGTGCTTCATGTCTGTCTCCATTTTTAAAAATCGGACTACATTTGCTCTGTGTGTGTGTGTGTGTGTGTGTGTGTGTGTGTGTGTACTCACCTAATTCACTTAATTGTGGTTGCAGGGGTCGAGACTCAGCTCCTGGCCCCGCCCCTTCGCTGTCCGCTACTGGGTCTATGCTCTCCCTTCTCCATGAGCTTTATCATACCTCGTCTTAAAGCTATGTATGGTTCCTGCCTCCACTACATCACTTGCTAGACTATTCCACTT
>WNWK01030743.1:0-23264 GCA_009830355.1 Cherax destructor
ATAAGGATGGAATTTCGTTTCCCACATAGGGCTCTCAACCGGGAAGAACGAAATGCGCCAAGGCATAAGCGTAATCCCTGGTGATGGATGGGATTAAGGATGGAAAGAGTAGCAGGGGGGCCGCTGAATATATCTGGTCACCATAACCCCGAGTTTCGACAAAATTAGGGCTGAATGCAGGCGAAGGAGAGTTCTACGATCGCCCATGAAAGATGTGCGAGGGTTTTAAGAAGGTTCAGCTGGCTGTGACAAGTTGCCTTCAGAGGGTAATGTGAGGTTTCCAGGACAATCGACGGTCGAACAGGGGGGAGAAACCTGACTGTATCACGTTCTGAGATACTTTTGCCGTATAGGTACAATGGATGATCAGAGACCACTGAATTCTAGTAAACGTAATTTGGTGAGTTTGCCACTAAAAATTTAAACCCCTAATTAGGGCCCAATGAAACCCGGGTTGATGGCATGCTGGAGGGAAATTGCAATGAGGTGACACGTCAGCACCTGCACAAGCTGTCTACCTGGAGTCTACCTGGAGAGAATTCCAGGGGTCAACGCCTCCGCGGCCCGGTCCGTGACCAGGCCTCCTGTTTGACCAGAGCCTGATCAACGAGGCTGTTACTGCTGGCCGCACCCAGTCCAACATGCGAACCACAGCCCGGCTGATCTGGTACCGACTTGGGGTGCCTGTCCAGTGCCGCTGAAGACAGGAGCTCGTTGGTAATCGCCCTGATGTATGCTGGGAGGCAGTTGAACAATCTTGGGCCCCCTGACACTTATTGTGTTGTCCCTCAACGTGCTAGTGGCACCCCTGCTCTTCATTGGAGGGATGTTACATCGCCTGCCGAGTCTTTTGCTTTCGTAGGGAGTGATTTGTGTGTGCAAGTTTGGTACTAAGCCCGCGAGAATTTTCCATGTTATAAAAATGTATCTCTCCGCCTGCGTTCTAGAGAGTACAGGTTTAGGAACCAAGCGTTCCCAGTAGTTGAGGTGGTTTATCGCCTTATGCGTGCGGTGAAGGTTCTCTGCACATTTTCAAGGTCAGCAATTTCACCCGCCTTGAAAGGTGCAGTTAGTGTGCAGCAGTATTCCAGCCTAGATAGAACAAGCGATCTGTAAAGTGTCAACATGGGCTTGGCATCCCGGGTTTTTGAAGGTTCTCATTATCCATCCTGTCATTTTTCGAGCAGATGCAATTGCTACATTGTTATGGTCCTTGAAGGTGAGATCCTCTGACATGATCACTCCCAGGTCTTTGACATTAGTTTTTCGCTCTATTGTGTTTTGGAATTAGTTTTGTACTCCGATGAGATTATAATTTCTTCAGTTTTCCGTATCTGAGTAATTGAAATTTCTCATCATTAAAACTTCATATTGTTTTCTGCAGCCCATTTAAAGATTTGGTTTATGTCTGCTTGGAGTCTTGCAGTGTCTTCATGGTGGACACTGTCATACAGATTCGGGTGTCATCTGCAAAGGAAGACACAGCACTGTGACTTATATCCCTGTCAATGTCTGATATGAGGATGAGGAATAGGATGGGAGCAAGTACTGTGCCTTGTGGAACAGAGGTTTTCACAGTAGCTGCCCCCAGACTTTACTCTGTTGACTACTACTCTTTGTGTTCTACGTGTTGGGAAATTATAGATCCATCTACCAACTTTTCCTTTATTCCTTTATCACGCCTTTTATTGCTATTACACCATGGTCACACATGTCAAAAGGCTTTTGCAAAATCTGTGTATATAACATCTGCATTCTGTTTATCTTCTATAGCATCCAGGACCCTGTCGTAGTGGCCCAGTAGTTGGGACAGACAGGAGCGGCCTGCTCTAAACCCATGCTGTCCTGGGTTGTGCAATTGATGGGTATCAAGATGGGTGGCGATCTTGCTTCTTAGAACCCTTTCAAAGATTTTTATGATATGGGACGTTAGCGCAATTGGTCTGTAGTTCTTTGCTATTGCTTTACTGCCCCCTTTGTGGAGCGGGGCTATGTCTGTTGTTTTTAGTAGCTGCGGGACGATCCCAGTGTCCATGCTCCCTCTCCATAGGATGTTAAAAGCATGTGATAGGGCTTCTTGCAGTTCTTGATGAACACGGAGTTCCATGAGTCTGGGCCTGGGCAGGTGCATGGGCATGTCATTTATTGCCTTTTCAAGTCATTTGGCGTCGTGATGATGTCAGTAAGGCATGCATTGACTGAGTCATACTGGGATTTAAGTAACTCACTCATTTCCTTGCTGTCATCTGTGTAGGACCCATCCGTTTAAGTAGGGCCCAATACTGGTTATTTGTTCTCGACTTTGATTTTGCATAGGAAAAAGAAATACTTAGGGTTTCTTTATATTTCATTTATGGCTCTTAGTTCTTCCGTGTCTCTTGATTCCTATAAGATTCCTTTAGTTTTAATTCGATGTTTGCTATTTCTCTGACTAGTGTCTCCCTACGTATTTCAGAGATATTGGCCTAATGTAGCCGCTCCGTTATTCTGTGCCTTCGCCTGTATAGGGAGCGCCTCTCTCTTTCTGTTTGCATCTTCTCCTCCTTTTCCTTAAGGGAATTTGCCTTGAGCAAACCTCAAGTACCACCAGAGTTAATTTGTTCTAGACATAGGTTGGGATCCGTGATGCTTAGGCAATCTTCCCAGTTTATATCATTTAGGACTTGGTTTACTTGGTCCCACCTTATTTTTGTTATTGAAGTTGAATTTGGAGAAAGCTCCTCACGGCTGATCACATTTTGTTGATCTGGGGCTCCCCACATGCATGTCTGGACCTCTATTATGTTGTGATCTGAGTATATTGTTTTTGATATGATGACATTTCGTATCAGATCATCATTGTTAAAATGAAGATGAGGTCCAGCGTATTCTCTAATCTTGTGGGCTCTACTATTTGCTGGTTTTAAGGTGAACTTGGTGCAGAGATTTAAATGTTCATGCATGTGTGAATTTTCATCTGAGCTGCCTCCTGGTGTTATCTCTGCTACCACATTGTTTGCAATGTTCCTCCATTTAGGTCCGAGGTTGAAATCCCCCAGTAGCAAGATGTTGGGGGCAGGAGCTGGAAGATTTTCCAGACAGTGGTCAATTTTCAGAAGCTGTTCCTGGAATTGTTGGGACGTTGCATCCGGGGGCTTGTAGACAACCACGATGACCAGGTTTTGATTCTCGACCTTTATTGCTAATACTTCAACTACATCATTTGAGGCATTTAGTAGTTCTGAACATATAAGTGACTCTGTGATATACAGGCCAACCCCCCTTTTTGCCTGTTCACTCTGTCACACCTGTATAGGTTGTAGCCCGGGATAAATATTTCATTGTCCAAGTGATCTCTTATGTGGGTCTCTGTGAAAGCCGCAAACATAGCATTTGACTCTGTAAGCAGTCCACGAATGTAAGGTACCTTGTTGTTTGTTGCTGGCTTTAGACCCTGTATATTAGCAAAGATGAATGTAGTTGGATTGGTGGTATTGGTGGTATGGGGGATGTCTTTTTTTCCTATCTCTAATATCTGTTGTAATGGAGTGGAGGCCACTGACTGTGATTCCACTCCAGAAATGATTGCAGTTGGTGTACAATTTCTGTCATTTCCTGCCAGCTTTTTTTCCTTCCTGGCACTAAAAAACCTCTCTCTCCGGAGTGGCTGTGGCTACCCTGATTTTGCCATGGTCTGGATGTTCTGTGTCGCCTCGTACCCTTTAATTGGTATGCCTGGCAATATAAGTTATAGCACTGTCTTTCCTGAATTGATGTGTGGCACATTTCAGGGTGGAAAAATTTACAGGACGGGAGGTGGCATTTGCCTGTTTTCATATGGAAACGGCATTTTCTGGGGTGATCATAATTGCATGTCCCATCTGATTTCCCAGATTTGCCATGCCTGCAGATACCAAGTGCATAATATTCACATAGGCCTGGTTTCCTTTGCCCTGGTTTTTGTGACTGTGTTCCCCATTGGTGGGTGTGTTCCTGTCTCATGTCTGTCTTCATTACTATTGCTAACAATGGGGCCTTCAGCTGTTTCCGGTAATTTATCTTCAGTATTTCCCTGGGCATCACCTTGTTTACTATCTACCGTGGTATTGCTAGTTTGTACCACTGTTTTGTGTGTGTCCTTGTCTACACCTGTTTCCCCATCATTTATTTCACTTGAGCTACTGTCCCTCTTCAGGTCACCATCATTTATTTCTCCATTCTTAAATATATTGGGTATCATTTCAACATCTGTGCCAGGGGCGGTAGCACCATCTGGCCCTGATTTTTACTGTCCCAACTGTTATAGAAAGCTGTCATGTTTTTTATCAAGTCCGATTTGGTGTTGTCATCTTTTAATATCGATGTGGTTTTATTCCACAGTTCGGTCTCATTTGGACATACCCAAAAACACTTCCCTTGTTTAATATCTCGGGTGGTATAGTCTTGAATGCCTACACAATGGGCGTGGCAGCATTTACCACAAAAGATGCATGTAATCCATGCAGAGGAACGTTTGCTTGTTTGGTTGCATATTACACAGGGTTTCATGATTTATTTTGTTGGTTGCTTTACTGTATATTCTACTAATAGGTTCCCTGAAGTGGTGATCCGTCTATTTGTATCGTATCTATTTTATTTGCATGTGTAAGTGTTGGACAATCTTACCTCGTAGAAGTTATTCTTATTGTTTTTGTTTGGGTGATTGATAAATTCCCCTAAAACTCCGTCCGCTTATTGAATCCGGACTCGGATACCAGTTTTGAATCCAGTCAATGGTTCCCTTATTTCTCGGATCTGACGAGATCCAGTGTCACTTATTTAATGAATCCTGTAGGGGTTGTCTGGGTTACGCGAGACAGATCACTGGAAGATGATTAAACAGAGTAATAATAATGATCGGTATGGTACAAAAGTATAACTTGCGTGTTGGAGATAAAAACCGGTCCTTCTGGCAGCTCCTACTGTACGGCGGCCGTACCTCTGGCACCCTGGTTTACCTCTGGCACCCTGTTTACTTCTTGCACCCTGGTAAAACCTCACCCTGCTTTAACACCTGGGTTTCCGTGCACTTATGGTTCACTCTACTGGGTTTAGATTTTGTTTTGTTTTTCCTACACCACAACACTGCTGTTTTTTCTTATGATGACTGGACGATATACGGACTTATGTTAGTGAAATCGTTCACTGACAACTCACAACTCGACACTGTTTATCGTATTTTTCAGCTGGACAAATTACCGATGGGACGGTAGTGAGAGGTATCACATCCCCTTTGTACCTGATTTGCAAAAAGGGAGAACAATAGCAGACTTTCACAGTTGGGGAATAACTCCTTGTGACCATATAAGATTAAAGAGTCGTAAGAGGACAGGAGCAGCAGACTGATGTAAATGTTGTAGCATACGAATATGTATGCCGTCTGGCCCAGCTGCCGATGATCGGCAAGCAGAGAGTGTTGCCTCCAGTTCTTGAAGGGTAAAAGGCACATTATAGGATTCTTCTCTAAGAGAAGAAAAATCTAAGGGCTTTAACTCGCTGGCAGACTTAGAAGAAAGGAACGAGGGGCATAGATGGAGCCCCTGAGATATGCGGACTAGATGATTACCAATTTCAGTGGCAACGGCAAGAGGGTGTGCTATATCGACACCAGCAACCTGAAGAACAGGAGCCGGGTCGGGGGAGAATTTACCACTTAATTTCCGCACTTTCTTCCAGACTGCACTCATCGAGGAAGCCGAAGTGACAGTAGAAACGTAATCTCACCAGCAAGTGCGTTTAGCATCACGTATGACACGGCGAGCAATAGCTCTCTTCTGGTTAAAATCAAGGAGTCTCTCTGTGGTTCTGTTATACCGATACCTGCCCCATGCAGAGCTTTTCAAACGCACTGCCCGAGCACAAGCAGGAGACCACCAAGGCACGCACTTCTGAGGATGCTTGCCCGAGGTTTAAGGAATAGAATGTGAAGCCGCTGTGAAGATGGAGGACGAAAAGAGATGTAAAACCTCATCAATAGAGGACGAGATAGGAACCTCATGAAAGGCAGTAAGATGTGTGTAAATGTCCCATTTCGCCCGGTCAAATTGCCAGCGTGGGCAATGAGGAGGTTGAGAAAACAAAGGGGACTTAAGGATGATTGAGAAATGATCGCTGTCATGTAAGTCCGGGAGGACAGACCAGGTGAAGTCAAGGACTGTTAAGGAAGAACAGATGTAGAGATCGATACAGGAGAAAGAATGAGTTCGAGGATCAAAATGGGTAGGAGTACCCGTATTTAAAACTTGGAGGGGAAGAGAAGCAAGAAATGCCTCCAACTGAATGCCACGGGAGTCACAGTGCGACCCTCCCCAGAGAAAATGGTGTGCATTAAAATCGCCAAGTAATAGAGGGGTGGCGGCAAGGAAGAAACCAGAAAATCAACATCTGGGATAGACAATGCCCGCGAAGGGGAGAGATATAAAGAACAGAGTGTACACCACTTATTCAAGTGGATACGGGCTGCGGTGTAATGTAAGGAAGAAGGAACATAGAGCTGACGGTATGGAACACCAGTGTGTATAAGAAGAGCACTTTCGTTAAAGGTTCCATCGGAAAAAGGATCTGATGAATTTAACAAATCATAGCCTGAAAAGAACCTGCTAACAGTGGATTGTAATTTGGGTTCTTGCAAACAGACCCCAACAGGGGAAAATTGGGAGAGCAACACCTGAAGCTCACCCCGGTTACCCCTGAGGCCTCGGATATTCCACTGCAAATAAGCCATGATTTATGGAGAGAAAGATATAAGTGGAAGTGAGAGGTATCTATGGACTAGGGTTAGAAAAGTCCACGTGTGGAGGTAGCGGAAGACCTGTAATCAGAGGAGGAGGAGGACGTTGTGAAGGAAGAGGGGGTTGAGACGAAGAAGAGAGATGAGGAACCTCAGGTGGAGTAGTGTCCATCATCAGTCCAGTCTCTGAAATATATTCTGCAATAGCTTCCAGTGTTTCGGAAGTCAAAGATGCAGAATGTGGGACTACATTAGAAATGGAAGAAGAGTGAGCAACTATCAGGGAGTCTAAAGACTGTACTAAAGTAGAGGGCGAGGAGATAGAAGAGGAAACTGTTGAATGGGCTTGGGAAGGGACAAGGGATGAAGGTACTGTATGAGGAGCAGAATGAACCTCCACACACGTTACAGAACTAGACGGAGGCGAAGAACCTGGCAGTAGGGATTTTTTGCCGGGCTTATAAGAAGGGGGGCGCTGAGGTTTAGGTGAAGGATGAGGACATGTAGACTCAGAACTGTGCGAGTGAGTAGAGGAAGGAGTGTGGATAGTATGGGAATCCGAGGTAGGGACCTCGGAGCCAAGAACATCAAAAGGATTCAAGACAGGGGTGACTGAGGATGAGGCGACCACAGAGGAAGCCGTGGAAGTTCGGACCCCAGAAGCGGGACAACGTTTAGCAATGCGAGAATAGGAAATACGGGGAAGTCTCCCTTGAAGACGTAGATGAGAGACGGTCATAGCATATGAGAAGCCTTCCGCCTCTTTGAGACAACGGATTTCCCGCTCATTCAGGTAAACCTGACAACGGCGAGAATACGATGGATGTGCCTCATGACAGTTAAGGCAAGAGGGAGGTAGAGTACAAGAAGAACTGACATTGTCGTCAGCACCACAGACTGGGCATTCGGCCATGGACCTGCAATATTTCGCTGGATGACCAAAACGCCAGCAGTTTCTACACTGCTGCAGTGTAGGGGTCACCTTTTGAACTTGTAAATGTTTACCTGCAATGTAGACCGAAGGTAGTTCTCGGCAGTCAAACGTTAAACAAGCTATATTGCAAGGATAACGTCTTTTCTTATTGGCAGGGAGGACAAAAGTGTCAACTTTAAGGATAGGGAGTTCTTGGAGCTCAAGCTGCTCTAACATGTCATCACCACATGTCTGGAAATTACGTTGGACAATGGTGTGGGGTAAAATGACAGAACCACAACAAGAATTGAGGGAATGATGCTTGTCAATGCATGAATCAGATACATGATCTGTGGCAAGTAAGGCAACAGCGGCACTTCTTCACTCCATGGAATATTACCCCATTCCAAACTACCATCCCTCCATTTCCCCCCAAACTACTTCTTAAATCACAACCAAAGCTTCGCCTTGAAGCCAAACATGATGCCTTAAGCTGTATTGATAATTTAGCCAAACAGCACACTCTCTCACAAATTATTTACGTTGATGGTTCTGTTCACCAATCCACTGGTGCAGCTGGTAGTGCTGCTGTTGTCATATAGAGTGATGGCTCTCTTAAAGAAATTGGAGCACGCATCAATAGCTGGGCCTCTACCCTTCAGACAGAACTGTTTGCCATACTCCTTGCACTCAAATGCGTCCATGTATCTAAGGTTAACTCTCTAATTGTAACTGATTCTCTGTCATCTATAAATGCTCTCAACTCATCAAGTATAACTTGTAGCATGCTTGTGTCAGAAGCCAGGCACAGTTATGGTAGGATTCTGGATAGTAGAGTCAGAGTGCACATGCTGTGGATTCCATCTCACATTGGTCTTCAGATGCATGATAGAACTGATAAATTGGCTAAGTTTTATGCTTTCAAAGAGGGGATAGATTCCAATCTTGGCTTATCAGTTAGCAGTTTGAGAACAATAATACGAAAAGAACTTCAACTGAATTTTATTGACTTAAGACTCAGGGAGATTGACACCAGTCAGTCCATCTATCGTCATTCTATCATGCAGGAGAAGCCACATGTCTATGGTGCATCCAACAAAATAAGCAGACTCTTGGATGTCACTACCGCCTGCCTCCGGCTGGGTTACAAGTATCTTTGGCAGGTTAAATCACCACCACCAGATGTAGACCAAACAAGATGTAAACTTTGCCAGTTGGATTATTGTCACACCCTGCGTCATTATGTACTGGAGTGCGATAAAATTAATGAATTCAGAGACAACTCACTCAGAAATGTTCAAGATATGTCAAAGTATTTTATCCACAGTGGTATATTACAGACCATTCTGGAAAAATACCCTGACTTTGCTCCCTGTAAATAAAGCATTGCCACGTGTGTGTGTGTGTGTGTATGTATATATGTGTGTATGTGTATGTGTGTATGTATATACATGTATGTGTGTGTGTGTATATGTATATGTATGTGTATATGTATATGTGTGTGTGTGTGACCCAACAATTAAAATTTGCACCAATAACTCATTACAGTTGTGGCTGGGTGTAGACTAATAGATTGCTCATTGCTTTATAATTTGTTCATGAGTGCAACCATGTACAGACGTAAGTAAATTTACTTACATGATTCATTACCTTGTAACTAGTGAATTCATTACCATTTTACCTTGTTCAGCTATCAAAACTTTGGGGCCCAGTCTCTGGACCCTATATATACCTCTGTAATCTGCAAATACCTTTGTAACTTGTCATGATTGTGACCATCTGAGTTCATTACCTTTGTAACTTGCTCAGCTATCAAACTTTGAGGTCCAGTCCCTGGACCCATTATGTACCTCTGTAATCTTTTGACTACCGCCCACAGGATGGGTATGGGGTGTATAATAATGATATCAAACTAACTAACTAAAAACTCAATAGTAACAGGAACAGTATCTATGGTTGTAAGAAGAGAAAGATCGCGAGCTTGGCCAGCATTCTGGACCGTAATGATGCGAGTGCCGCTCTTGAGAGTGTGAAATGAGATATCTTTACCAACATGGCGTAGCAGAGCCTTACCGATACTAAGATCTGAAAGATAGGTATTAGGAGAAGTCGGTCAGAGTAAAAAAATTTGTCCATTGAGTAGTGTGAAACAAAGTGTCTAAGGGGAGTGCGTGACGATCTAGTCGTTTCTGAGACGAACGAGAAGGAAGTGTCGAATCGTCATGTAAGGGTCGTGGTCGTTTGTGCAAGGGACCAGAGGTTGTCCGATGTGTGATGGGCGGGCAATTCGAAAATTGCTGCACCGTTAAGGGAGAAGGCGGAATCAAGGTCAGAGAATAGCGAAGGTCAGATGTATCGAAAGGGCCAGTCGGGTCCCCGGTACCTGAAGCAGGTGACGAACTGGCACCAGCAAGAGGTACAGGGGTATTAGGGTTGTCCGAAGAGTTGTCCATTAACGAGGTAGGGTCGGAACTAGGTGCGGTATCAAGGGGCCCGTGGGTAGGTTCACAGATTAGGGCATCCATGGTTAGGTTACTTCTTTCTTTTTGTTTTTTAAGAAAAAAAAAGAAAGAAAAGAAAAAAAAAGAAAAAAAAGGGGGGGAATGTGGAGGAATAGCTCCTAGGAGGAATGAAAGGGGCGTAAATCCCCCTCCATGCCCAAGAGGACCTCAACACCGCAAGTAGTGCAGATGCTGCATGGAACCCGTGCCATACCCTACCCTTCCTGCCAGTGAACCAGCAATCTGGGATAGCAACCTCAAATACACCGAGCAACCTCGGCAGACAAAAGAGAGGGCGGCCGGATAGTTCTGGTCTCCATATTACAGAATGGACATAAATTCGTTAGAAAACATTCAGCGTAGAATGACTAAATTAATACATAGCATTAGAAATCTTCCTTACGAAGAAAGATTGAAGACCCTTAAATTACATTCACTTGTAAGACGTAGAATGAGGGGAGACATGATCGAGGTATACAAGTGGAAAATGGGTATTAACAAAGGGGATATAAATAAGGTCTTGAGGGTATCTCTCCAAGAGAGAACCCGCAATAATGGATTCAAGTTAGATAAGTTTAGATTTAGAAAGGATATAGGAAAGTATTGGTTTGGAAATAGGGTAGTTGATGAGTGGAACAGTCTGCCTAGTAGGGTTATTGAAGCAAGGACCTTGGGTAGTTTTAAATTTAGGTTGGATAAATTCATGAGTGAAAGGGTTGGATTTGAGGGAATTGCACATGAGTAAATAAAATTATCAAAGCTTATTTCTTGGGTAGCATTGAAAATTAGGTTGAACAAATATTCTGTTAGTGGGATGGAATGTGAAGGACCTGCCTAGAATGGGCCAACAGGCCTGCTGCAGTGTTCCTCCTTTCTTATGTTCTTATGTTCTTATATCCGCCACAAAGCATACCGCCTTCGGCCACCACCCCCGGAATCCGAAAGGTGGCCTCCAGAGATACACCCGTCGCCCAAAAGATACCCAAGGCCACCCCCCGGGAGACCGGAGAGGGATCAGGACATCCCAAGGTGATCCAGATTCCACGGCAAACTACACCACCGCCAAGAACCTCAACGGAATGGGATTGGACCACGGTACCCTTCCCCCTACCTAGGAACTAGAATGCCTGTGGAGAGAAGCTCCCAGGGTAAAAATGGGAAGGAAATAAGGGAGGGATGAGGAGGAGGAAAGGGAAAAGGGAGGATGGGGAAGATGGGAAATGGGAGGGGGGATTGGGGGGTAATTAGGTTCGGTCTGAGGAAGAAGACCAAGAGATCCAATTCCTCAGACCGACAGCCTCTTTACCGCGACAAGGAGTCCCGCTTAAAGAGGAAGGTGAGGGATGATGAGGCATAATCTTCAGAGTTTGTGTAGTAAGTCAGTTTCTGTTAAAAAGTCAATGAGAGTCAGGATTAAAGGAGGGTCCATCAGCAAGAAGGGAAGGTAAAGAAAGGGCAGAAGAGCGAAGACGACTTTGGAGGTAAATTCTGCGTGCTCATTGATAGAGTGGGCAGTCCAACAGTATATGGTGAACAGATAATGGAACCTGACAATGTTCACAGAGAGGGACAGGGAGCCTCTCTATGAGATACCTGTGAGTAAGATGAGTGTGGCGGATGCGAAGACGGGAGAGAGTAGTTTCCCAACCTTGACATTGGTGACTAGAAGGCCAGAAACCTATGAATGAAGTTTGTTATTTAGCAGGTGAGACCAGCACTGTTACCAACGGGTGCGAAGGTGGGTAGCAATGACAGCAAAATAATACGTTAATGAAACACCTCTATATGAAACTGGAAGGTCATGTACTGCTGACCGCGCAGCAGTGTCTGCCTGTTCATTGCCCTGTACGTCAACATGACCAGGGACCCAACAAAAAACAATATCTTTGTGTTTGCTAGAGATACGAAGAACCAGGGGATGAGGTGTATCAAATTTTCTGATAGCCTGTAAAGCACTAAGGGAGTCTGAAACGATGACAAATGGTGATAAGTTCCACAAGACTGCCATACAATTCAGCCATAAATATGCTAGCCAAGGATAGTAGATGGCCTCTCACGATGCTGTCCGGAAACACTGCTGCGAATCCGACGTCGTCAGATGACGTAGAACCATCGGTGTACACTGTGAAGGCATGGGACTGAGAATGGAAGTGGTCAAGAAAAAGAGCGAGAATCCGCTGTAGGTAGTTGGGCTTTCGTGCAAGGCAGAGAAAAAGAACAGACACGGACAGCAGAAACTTCCAAAGGGGGTAGGGAAATTTGAGATGCCACATGAAAATAGAAAGGTGGTAGCTGAAGGGAAGACAAGAGCGAATGTAGACAAAGAAAAAAGGGATGAATAAACAGGGTCCACTAATAAATAAAGAGCGTCTACTAATATTTGTGACAATCCTATACATGGAAGGATTGTGGAGGTCATGAGAGCGAACATAAGAGTGAAGGCAATGTGCATCACGACAATCGGACAAGGATGGAATGTTCACTTCTACATAGAGGCTCTCAACCGGGGAAGAACGAAAAGCATTAAGGTATAAATGCAATCCCTGGTGATGAATGGGACTAAGGCTGGAAAGAGTAGCAGGGGAGGCCGCCGAATATATCTGGTCACCATAATCGAGTTTCGATAAATTAGGGCTGAATGCAGGCGAAGGAGAGACGATCAGCCCCCATGAAAGATGTGCTAGGGTTTTAAGGAGACTGCCACTAGAAAATTTAATCCCGTGAGTGGTGGCCAAATCAGAAACCCCGTTGAAGGCATGCTGGAGGGAAACTGCAATGAGGTGACAGTCAGCACCCACACAAGCTATTGCAAAGTCATCAACATAAAGCGATGACCAAATATTGAATGGGAGAACAGATGCCAGATTATTTAAAACAAGGAGAAAGAATGTTGGGCTCAGAACACATTCCTTGGGGACACCTTCAGCGAAATGATTATCAAACAGATAGACCGTTTGAAGCAAAATAAATCGCCAGGCCCTGATGAGCTTTTTTCAAGGGTTCTTAAGGAATGCAAAATGGAGCTCTGTGAACCCTTAACTAACATTTTTAACCTATCTCTTCAAACAGGTGTAGTGTCTGATACGTGGAAGATGGCTAATGTAATTCCTATTTTTAAAGCAGGGGACAAGTCGTTACCATCAAATTACCGCCCAATAAGTCTAACATCAATTGTAGGCAAATTATTAGAGTCGATTATAGCTGATAACATAAGAAGCCATCTCGATAGGCATAATTTGATTAATGATACTCAACATGGATTCACCAGGGGCCGTTCCTGCCTAACTAATTTATTAACTTTTTTCAGTAAGGCTTTTGAGGCAGTTGATCATGATAAAGAATTCGATATTGTTTATTTGGATTTTAGTAAGGCTTTTGATAGAGTACCACATCAGAGACTGTTAAAGAAAGTGGCTGCTCATGGCATTGGGGGAAAAGTGTTGTCATGGATCGAGTCATGGCTCACCAATAGGAAGCAGAGGGTGTGCATAAATGGGGTTAAATCGGAGTGGGGATCTGTAACAAGTGGCGTTCCTCAGGGATCGGTTTTGGGCCCGTTGTTGTTTATAATATATATAAATGACCTTGACGAGGGAATTTCTAGTGATATGAGCAAATTCGCTGATGACACGAAGATAGGTAGGATAATCGATTCAGACGTAGATGTCAGTGAACTACAGGAGGATTTAGACAAACTCAATTCCTGGTCAGAAAAATGGCAGATGCAGTTCAATGTAGATAAATGCAAGGTTCTGAAGCTCGGAGTGTCCATAACCCAAGCACTTATAAGTTAAATAACGTAGAACTTAGCCATACAGATTGCGAGAAGGACTTGGGGGTGATAGTAAGCAGCAACCTTAAACCAAGAGAGCAATGCCTAAGCGTACGTAATAAGGCAAATAGATTACTGGGATTTATATCAAGAAGTGTTAGCAACAGAAGTCCAGAGGTTATATTACAGCTTTATACATCATTAGTAAGGCCTCACCTAGATTACGCAGCTCAGTTCTGGTCTCCATATTACAGAATGGACATAAATTCGTTAGAAAACATTCAGCGTAGAATGACTAAATTAATACATAGCATTAGAAATCTTCCTTACGAAGAAAGATTGAAGACCCTAAAATTACATTCACTTGTAAGACGTAGAATGAGGGAGACATGATCGAGGTATACAAGTGGAAAATGGGTATTAACAAAGGGGATATAAATAAGGTCTTGAGGATATCTCTCAAGAGAGAACCCGCAATAATGGATTCAAGTTAGATAAGTTTAGATTTAGAAAGGATATAGGAAAGTATTGGTTTGGAAATAGGGTAGTTGATGAGTGGAACAGTCTGCCTAGTAGGGTTATTGAAGCTAGGACCTTGGGTAGTTTCAAATTTAGGTTGGATAAATTCATGAGTGAGAGGGGTTGGATTTGAGTGGGACTCGCATGAGTGGGTAGAATTGTCAAAGATTATTTCTTGGCTAGCATTGAAAATTGGGTTGAGCAAATATTCTGTTAGTGGGACGGATTGTGAAGGACTTGCCTAGTATGGGCCAACAGGCCTGCTGCAGTGTTCCTCCTTTCTTATGTTCTTATGTTCTTAAACTCCGTGGAAAGCACATTACTAACTCAGACACAGAAATGTCTTTCAGTTAAGAATGCCTTAAGGAAAAAATGTAGATTGCCTCGGAAACCTAAGGAGTGGGTCTGGGCCAAGATATACCTCCAAGTTGTGTCATAAGCCTTCTCAAGGTCAAAAAAGATGGAGATAACCGAGTGGTTATTAGCAAAGGCATTACGTATATACGTAACCAAGCACAGTAAGGGGTCAATGGCAGAACAGCCCTTATGAAAGCTATATTGTCTCTCTCTAAATACCACATCAAACGTCTATTATCTAGGAGTTCCATCACCTTGCAAACTGCACTGGTAAGAGCGATGGGACGGTAGTGGGAGGTATCATGTCCCGTAGTACCCGCTTTGCAAAAAGGGAGAATAATAGCAGACTTCCACAGCTGGTGAAGAACTCCTTGCAACTATATAAGATTAAAGAATCATAAGAGGACAGCAAGAGCAGACTGATGCAAATGCTGTAGCATACGAATATGTATGCCGTCAGGCCCAGCTGTTGATGATCGGCAAGCAGAGAGTGTTGCCTACAGTTCTTGAAGGGTAAAAGGCACTTTATAAGAAAAATCTAAGGGCTCTAACTCCCTGGTAGACTTAGAAGAAAGGAATGAGGGACATAGATGGAGCCCCTGAGAAAGGCAGACCAGATGATTACCAGTTTCAGTGGCAATGGCAAGAGGGTGTGCTATATCGACACTGGCAACCTGATGAACAGGAGCAGGGTCGGGGGAGAATTTACCACTCAATTTCCGCACTTTCTTCCAGACTGCACTCATCGAGGAAGCCGAAGTGATGATAGAAACGTAATCCTGCCAGCAAGTGCGTTTAGCATCGCGTATCGCATGGTGAGCAATTGCTCTCCTCTTCTTAAAATCAAGGAGTCTCTCTGTGGTTCTGTTATACCCGTACCTGCCCCACGCAGTGCATTTCAAATGTACTGCCCGAGCACAAGCAGGAGACCACTAAGGCACGCACTTCTGAGAATGCTTGTCCAAGGTTAGGGGGATAGAATGTGAAGCTGTGGTTAAGATGGATTTTACCCGAAATAATGGATTCAAGTTAGATAAGTTTAGATTTAGAAAGGATATAGGAAAGTATTGGTTTGGAAATAGGGTAGTTGATAAGTGGAACAGTCTATCTAGTAGGGTTATTGAAGCTAGGACCTTCGGTAGTTTCAAATTTAGGTTGGATAAATTCATGAGTGAGAGGGGTTGGATTTGAGTGGGACTCGCACACGAGTAAATAGAATTATCAAAGCTTATTTCTTGGGTAGCATTGAAAATTGGGTTGAGCAAATATTCTGTTAGTGGGACGGATTGTGAAGGACCTGCCTAGTATGGGCCAACAGGCCTGCTGCAGTGTTCCTCCTTTCTTATGTTCTTATGTAAAACCTCATCAATGGAGGATGAGGAAGGAACCTCATGAAAGGCAGTAAGATGTGTGTAAAGGTCCCATTTCGCCCGGTCAAATTGCCAGCGTGGGCTACAAAGAGGTGGAGAATATGAAGGGGACTTAAGGATGATTGGAAAATGATCGCTGTCATGCAAGTCCGGGAGGACAGACCAGGTGAAGTCAAGGACTGTTGAGGAAGAGCAGATGGAGAGATCAATTCAAGAGAAAGAATGAGTTCAAGGATCAAAATGGGTGGGAGTACCCGTATTTAAAACATGGAGGGGGAGAGAAGAAATGCCTCCAACTGAACACCGAGGGAGTCACAGTGCGACCCCTCCCCCCCCCCCCCAGAGAAAACGGTGTGAGTTAAAATTGCCAAGTAACAGAAGGGGTGGCGGCAAGGAAGAAATCAGAAAAGCAACATCTGAGATAGACAATGCCCGAGAAGGGGAGAGATACAAAGAACAGAGTGTATACCACTTATTCAAGTGGATACAGGCTGCAGTGTAATTTAGAGAAGAATGAACATAGAGCTGACGGTAAGGAATACCAGTGCATATAAGAAGAGCACTTTCATTAAAGGTTCCATCAGAAAAAGGATCCGATGAATATAATAAATCATAGCAAGAAAAGGGACTGATAACAGCGGAGTGAAATTTGGGTTCTTGTAAACAGACCCCAACAGAGAAAAACTGGGAGAGCAACACCTGAAGCTCACCCCGGTTGCCCCTGAGGCCTCAGATATTCCACTGCAAAGAAGCCATGATTTATGAAAAGAAAGATACAAGTCGAAGGTAGAGGAATCTATGGACTAGGGGTTAGAAAAGTCCACGTGTGGAGGCAGAGGAAGACTTGTAAGCAGAGAAGGAGTGGGACGCTGTGAAGGAAGGAGTTGTGTAGACAGAGAAGAGAGGAGGAGGAGGAACTGGAGGTGGAGCGGTGTCCATCAACATTCCAACCTCTGTAATATATTGTGCTATAGCTTCCAGATCAGTCGTTCCCCAGCCTTGGTGGTGAACGGACGTGCGTACAGAGCTCCCTGGTGGTGGAGTCAGAGAACTTTGATTTTCTACAAGATGGCGGATGGATACCGGCGACGAGTACATGCTGTATGCATTGATTTGCTGCAGGGAGCCGTGTATCCCAGCAATGCAGATGTTCTCTTGCCTTTAATTTTGAGAGACACATACGGGATATCTACTGAGGACATTTATGGGATATCCCTGAATGGATCTGCCAGGGTTTTTGTCAAGTTTGCATCCGGCAGTGTCTACAATGGAATCGTCGACAGGTATCAGGAGAAGAACATCGTAATCAACACAAACTTGGAGGTACGTCTTCGGGATGCGTCAGCGCACTACTTGTGGATACGGATCAAGAATATTCCTTTTGAGGCCGACGAGGTAGACATCAGACAGGTATTTTGCCAATATGGGGTCATCCATGCTGCCACCGTAGGGAGATGGGCCCATGGGCCATATGCAGGAATGCCAGAGGGGTTGTTCTCCCTTAAAATGACCCTCAGGCGGCAAATACCGTCTTTTGTTGTGATGGAGGCGTTCCATACCCAGGTGTACGTGACGTATGCAGGACAGCAGAGGACGTGTCGACTATGCAGTGGCACGGGGCATATGGCAGCAATGTGTGAACGGCGACGGGGCCCATACAATGGGACTCGAGGTGAGGATGACGTGCGAACAGAGCCAGGTGTCCGAGAGGAACAGGTGCTGTTAGCGACACCTGTGGTAGAAGATATAATGGCGAATGCTGCTGGAATTGATAAATGGAGTGATGCTGTTGAAGCGAGTGAGGAGGCCATGTTGACGTTGCCCCAGGAGTCTCCGAGTGAGACTATGGAGGCGGCAGGGGTCACCCCTGAAAGAAGTCCACTGGAGGATGGGACTGAGTTCCCAGACCCCAGTCTTGAGGATCTGAGGAGGATTCTGGATAGTCCATTGCCGGGAGAGTTGCAGAGTACGGTAGTGGAATCGGATGGAGATGTGGAGAGTCAGGGGTGTGTGGGTGAAGATGGTGCTGAAGTGGTCAACTGCAGGTCAGTGGTTGTTGCAGAAGTGGAGGTGCATAGGTCTCCGGGGGAGGGGGTCATGGATTTTGAGAGTGAGTCACGTAAGAGGCCAAGTGGTGAGGCTGACGACGATGTGATTACACCAGGACAGAGGTCCAGTAAAAAGACCTGGGTAGACATAGCTAAGGGAGGGAAAGGGGGAGCCAAGGGGAAAGGTGGAGGTAGAAATGGAAAGGAGAGCCGAGGATTTGGTGGTACTTTCAAGACTGTGGAGCCAGGATCCGTGAGGCCGAGAGGAAAACCCCCATTGCAGAATTCAAGTGTTTGAATATGAATGTCAATGGCCTCTGAGCGGAGGTTAAGCGGAAATGGGTGGAGGCAACACTGAGACTTATGAATGTAGATGTATGCTTCCTACAGGAGCATAATTATAGGTGTGGAAGGGAATTGATGTTGAAAGGTTATAGGTTATATACAGGAGGTTCTGGGCATTTAAAGGGAGGGGTGACGGTGGGGGTACGGGAGACCAGCCCTTTTCATCTGAGGACATGGGAGGAGGGGGGAGGGGGTAGAATTGTTAGAGTGGAAGGTGAGTGGGGGATATTCAGGTGTGTTTTGTTGGGGTGTACATGCCGGCGTGCAATGATCGTAGGGTTAAGGAGGATTTTGTTCATAATGATTTAGTCACGCCTTAAGGGGCCTTCCTATGTTACTATTGTAGCAGGTGATTGGAATTGTATAATTAGAGGGAAGGATGTTGAGCCTAGAGGGGCGGGATGTATGTTGGGTGCCTTAAGGGAGGTTTTGGGGGTGGTGGGGTGGTGGATGTGGTACGGGGTGGGGGTGGAACGTGGAACACACTTTGTACAGAGAGGATACCGGCGCGCTTGATCGGGTTTATGTAACGCGGGATATACAGGTGGGCAGTGTAACCTGTGTGGAGATGGGTTTTTCAGATCATAGAGGTGTTTTGGTTGAGTTAGGATGGGAGGGAGCAGTTAAGATTTATCCTAGGTTTTGGAAATTGAATGTGCGTTGCTGCAGGGTGAGGACATCGCGAGGTTTTTGAGGAATGGTGGGAAGATTGTGGGGTGGGGGTAATGGTATCGAGGATGTTGTGAAATGGTGGATACACGAGCAAAGGTGGCAATAAGGATTTACATGCGGATGGGGTCTGAGGATGGGAAGTTGAGGTATGGGAAGCAGAGGTATTTGGAGGAGCAGTTGCGGGGGTGTTATAAGGGTGGGAGGTACCCGCAGGATGAGATCAATGAACTGGGCCAATTAAGGGAGATTCAAAATGAAAATTTTCATGCCATTAGGGTTAGAGGGGGATTGGAGGATGTTTTATGGGGATAAACCCTCAGCTATGGTATTGCGTAAATTTCGGGAACGACGGAAGGGCATGACGATTATGTCCTTAACGTGGACGAGGACTTAGATGGGTATAGGAGTGGCCAGGTGATATGTAACACTGAGGGCATGAGTAGCTATATAGATAGATGGTTTCAGAGAAAGTTGCAGAAGGGTTATATAATCAGGAGGCATGTGGTTTCGTTTTAGGTAGCATCTTGAGAGGATTAGTCAGGAGGACAGGAAAGGTTTGAGGGACGTATACTGAGGAAGAGGTATGGCAGGCGGTGCAGGGACAGAAACTTGGGAAGACACCGGGTTTGGACGGGATTTCGGCGACTTCTATGTGACTCATTGGGAGGTTTTGCGAGAGGTATTGGTGAGGGTTTTCAATGGTATGAAGTCAATGGGAAGTATGAGTGAAGACCACGAACAGGGATAGTGGTTTTAATACCCAAGGGCCGGGGTTAGGGACATTAAAGGGATATAGAGCGATAACTTTACTCTGTGCTGACTATAAGATTTTTGCGAGTATTTTGGTGAATCTTATGAAGAAGGTATTAAATAATATTTTAGAGGGAGGGCAGTACGGAGTTCCTGGACATAGTATGAGGGAGGAGCACCGAGGATAAAAGGGTTTGTTGAAGGTAGGGAGGGGGAGTCGTGGGGTTGGATTGGGAAACTGCCTATGACAGCGTGAATAGGGAGATGTTGCAGGGCATATTATTGAAACAGGGGTTTGGGGATGAGGTAGTGGGGTGGGTGGGGACGCTTTATGGCAGGGCACAGGTGAGAGTGCAGGTGAACGGGAGGGTGGGGACCGTGGTGGGCATGGGAGGGGCTGCGACAGGGGTGTCCCTTGTCGCAGCTCCTGTTCCGCATGTCTGCAGGATCCTTCTATAGATTGGTGCAGGAGGGTGTGAGAGAGGGGGAGGGAACCCGGAATGTGCCCCGGTATCGTCGGGTATGTAGATGACACCACTATCTTGGTGGGAAGCTTAGAGGGGCTGGGCACTGTTAATAAGATGATTGATATTTTTGGGTTGGCTACTGGGATGAGAGCAAATAGGGCAAAATCGAAGTTGTTAGAGGTGGGAACTTGGGTGGGAGGGGCGTGGTCAGAGGTTTGGATGGAATACTGTGGATAGGATAAAAATTTGTGGTGTTGTTTTTTGTAATGTGCCTCAAGTTGCACGGGAGTTTAATTCTTCTGCGTTGATAGAGGCAGCTGTGGGTAGGATGGCAGGATGGAGGCCGGGGGAGATAACTCTTTTGCAAAGGGTAATTGTGGTAAATGCATTGGTTTACAGTAAGTTGTGGTTCGTAGCTGTGGTTTATCCTCTCATGGAGGAGGATATTGGCGGCTCAAAAGAGGTTTTGCATTTTATTTGGGGTTATGGTAGACATTGGTTCGGAGGGAGGGTTATGACTAGGTGGCGAGAGGAGTATGGATTGATACCTCTGGGGAGGCGATGATGGGGTTTTCGGAGGCAGGAATTTTGGCAGGGAGGGAGGGAGGCTGAGAGTGGACAGGGTTATGAGGGAGAGCAGGAGGTGGTGGCATGGTAAGGATCTTCAGGTTTGTGAGGCACTTTGCGACATTCATAGTAGTCTCGGAACTGCGGAAAATGCGGGTTAAGGTGCTTGATGGGGTTGGAACTGGTGAGTTGGAGATACAGGGGCAGCAGCTTATCCAAAGTATGATTGGGGGCTATGTGGATTTGGTTAAAAGGTTAAAATTGCCAGCCAGGGTGCGGGAAACGGGGTTTAGGTTTCTGCATAATATATTGGCATCCAGACCCTCAACTTTTTGTTATGGGTCTAATAAAGGACGGGCTCTGCCAGCGCTGTGGATTTTGGAAACGGCTTTTCATTTTGTATATTTTGGCGAGGATTTGCTAGGGTTCGAAGTGGTTCGGTGGGATAATCAGGGAGGTGGGGAGGGGGTGGGTCTGTGTTGCGGGTTTTAAGTTTAGATGTTGCGGGTAGTCCTGAGGGTGTTAGGCGTGCTGTTATGTATCTGGTTTTGGATTATATTTTTGTAACTTGGGGTTTGAGGAGGTTCGGGACGAGGGAGAATCCGGGCTCTTGCAGCACGGTTCTTTAGAACAAAATGCAGGAATCAAGGACTTTACGGTCAGGCATGGGAGCAGGGGTTTTCGGTGGGGTATAGGCAGTTGACAATGGGGACTTTATTGGGGGGATGAGGGATGGGAATGGTAGGCAGGGGTTGGTCTCCGGGGAGGGTTGGATTAGAAATATGTGTTAATTAGGAGGTATGCATAGTATGAGAGGGAGGAGAGGGCGGGGGGGTTATGGGCGTTTGGAGAATGCATCAATGACCTTGATGGGGGGGGGAGGGAATGGTAGGAAGGTGTCAGGGGCAAGCAATGGGGTTTGTCTGGCACAGGGGTACCTGGTAAGGTCTGGCATACGTAAGTGTATGTGAGGACTTATATATGCATATAGATGTATACACCTGATGTTTCACCTATAATGGTTTGGTTATAGTCTGTTCTTTCCCGTTTATTATATTTATATAAAAAGGAAAAAAATCATGATTCTGCTATATGTATTCATGTCATTCCTCTGTATACTGATTCGTTGTACGTTTAGTATACATTAATGTTCATATATTATGTATATTAATGTTCAAGGTTGTGTACAGACAACAGAATGGTCAATGTAGTTCTACATTTGTCATAATTGTTTCCCAATGTTTTGTGTCAGTCACAATGAGAAAGTGAGGTGGTGAGTGTGGGTTTCAATGTTCACATTTGGTTATATTAATATACATTAAAAATATTTTATCAAACGTTTCCTCATGATGAATGTATTAGTAAAAGGTAATGTGTAAGTCTCTTTAGGGTAGGTGGGATTGTAGGGGGGGGGGGTCAAGTTTTTATGGATCCCCATTGTGTTATTACATACATAACGTGTTTGTGCTTCTTTGGCAGTAAGTAACGTACGAGGTGCCTAAATATGTAAGTTATATATTGTAAAGTGCTTATTGTCAGAACTTTGCATTGTATGCTTTCCATAGTTTGCTAATTTGTGGATGTTTGTACATTCGGTTGTAGGTTTGTATTTGCGATAACCTTATTTGTTATAAGGTATCATATTGATGTGTGTATTTTGTATATTTCGTTTACATTAAATATTAAAAAAAAAAAATTCTCATGATTGTTATGGTAAAGGCACATTTAGTGCAGATTTCTTTTTGGGGGAGGTGAGGCTGAAGGGTCATGTTTTATAGTTCTCGATTATGATATTAAATAAATTACGTGTTCTTACTGGCAGTTAGAATTGTTCATGATGCCAATGATATGTATTTTTATATTGTCTTGTGCTTTATCTTCAGTATGTTGCATTGTATTCGTGTTCATTGTATTCGGATGGCAAGTTTTTACTTGGAATTTTGAAGCCGAATTCATGTGTGTTTATACACATGGGTGTTTGGTTGTATTATTGTTATATCCTGTACTGGTTATAAGGTCATATTGATTTGTGTGTATGTATAATGTCTGTTTAAAAAAAAAAAAAAAATAGCTTCCAGTTGCTCTCGGAAGACAAAGATGGTGATGTGGGGACCACATTAGAGATGGAAGGAGGGGGATGAGCATCAATCGGGGAGATCATGGACTGTACTAAAGTAGGGGTGGGAAATGGAAGAAGAAACTGTCGAAGGGGTTTGGGAGGGGACAGAATGGAAG
>WNWK01030744.1:0-23262 GCA_009830355.1 Cherax destructor
AGTGATATGTGTTATGAGTCTTGATGGAATACCCATCATTTAGATGGTTATTCCTTTATATGTTGGATAATAACTTACAACTTGAGTGGTATCAGATAAGACTTCGAATAATTGTTATTATGTAATGTTACAGTAAAGCACAGTTTTAAACATAATTAAGATGGCAGTCTTAATGCCTATGGCCTCTTAGGTTAGAGGTATTCAGTAATATTTATGCATATATGTTTTATGTAGAGGTATTTAGTTCACAAATTATTGGATATAGTGGCCTGTGGTCGTGTTGTATTTGTATAAAACAGGGTTTTATATTTTATCTGTATGATGTTAGTTTTTAAGTGGTTATGTTCAGAAACCACAAGTGGAGTGGTCTCAGATACGAATTTTCTTTGTATCATTGTCACTATATAATGTTAATGTTTTGTATAGTGTTGCAAAGTTTGTTGTTAATGTACCTGTATGTGTTTTATAAATAAAATATAAAAAAAAAAAAAAAAAAAATCTCATTGTCCACAAAATCTTTTGTATGTACTTTTGTGACCACTCCAGTAAGCACTTCTGTGGGGAATCTGCTTATATAGTTAACTTTGTTATTTTTATTTGTTTTCAAACTCTGGATACACAAATATCCCATACTTAGAAGAGAGGAGCTTACGACGACGTTTCGGTCCGACTTGGACCATTTACAAAGTCACACTAACAAAAAGAAGAGAAGGGAGTACTATATATAGAGGCCAGCAGACAGGGGCGGGAACAAGAAGGTGGTGGAGGAGTAATAGTAGTAGTAGTAGTGGAGTCAAGTCAATTCTACGAAAGAGGAGCACTGCAAGGGAGCTAGCGGCCCACATAGTGCGGGATATTTGTGTATTGTTCCAGTTACGGTATTGTACCTTTTTTTGTTATAAACTCTGGATGTTAGCAAAAAGGAAGAAGAATTTACCATTTGTGATGCCCCCACCCCTCCCTCCAACATTGGGTCATTGTAATGAGGTGGTGGAGTTTGTGGTTTGTTCTTAGGGGTAGGGCATCTTCTCATTGAGGGGCTCCACTCTTCCCCCAGGGTGCTTGCCTGACTAAGAACCTAACATATTGGCATACATGGTGGAGATATTTTCCCTTTCATCTAAATTTGCTCACACTCCTGGCCAGTAAGATTGAACATTTATGGACATGGATTGCAGAATGTGACAAATAGATTTGGAATAGGTTTACTTGCATTGTGCTTATGACTTAGTATATAATAATAGTGAATTAATCATGACAGTAGTAAGTTGGAATTAATGGTACAAATTTGTTATATAATTTTAGAAACAGAATAAGTTTAAGGTCCTGAATAACCAAAAAGTTAAATTGCTTTGTAAAAAAATAGTACAACCCCCATTTGGGATTCTTGTGTTTAGTATGGGTTTTGTCAGTACTTATAGCACTGTACCATGTTTTAATACTGTATGGTTCTTTGTGTCCATATCTCTGGTTCTCCCAGTACTGGCTGTAATGTTAGCTGTTGTATGTTTGGCCCTGAAGCGTGGGGGAACGTGTTTTCTGTGCTTCATTACCATGTGTGTGTGTGTGTATCCTCTGTAAACTCTATTAGCATTCCCTCTTTTTTTAACACATTGGCAGTTTCCCATCGAGGCAGGGTGACCCAAAAAGAAAGAAAAATACATTCATCATCATTCAACACTTTCACTATCACTCATACATAATCATGGTCTTTGCAGAGGTGCTCAGATACGACAATTCAAAATTCCCTCCAAACTGCCAATATCCCAAACCCCTCCTTTAAAGTGCAAGCATTGTACTTCCCATTTCCAGGACTCAAGTCCAGCTAACTGGTTTCCCTGAATCCCTTCACAATATATTACCCTGCTCACTCTCCAACAGCTCGTCAGGTCCCAAAGACCATTCGTTTCCATTCACTATCTAACACGCTCACGCACACTTGCTGGAAATCCAAGCCCCTCGCCCACAAAACCTCCTTTACCCCCTCCTTCCAACCTTTTCAAGGATGACCCCTACTGCACCTTTCTTACCCTACAGATTTACAAGTTCTCAAAGTCATTCTACTCTGTTCAATTCTCTCTAAATAACCAAACCACCTCAACAACCCCTCTTCAGCCCTCTGACTAATACTTTTAGTAACTCCACACCTCCTAATTTCCACACTCCAAATTCTCTGCATAATATTTACACCACACATTGCCCTTAGACAGGACATCTCCACTGCCTCCAGCCGCCTCCTCGCTGTAGTGTTTACAACCCATGCTTCACACTCTTCTTTGCCTCCATGGATAACGTTTTCTGTCTCTACAGATACCTCAGCACAGCACTCATTCCCTCATGGATGTAATAATAATCATACAAGTGACTGACTTGAAGTCTAGAGAGCAAAATATTGTCAAATAAAAGTTGCTCTGTGACTGTATTCTGTTTCTTCAAGTAGTCGCAGTTGTGCTCCCCCCAAGTACATTAATAACATAACACGAAAAATTGCACTACTTAGGCCATGTTAAAATTTGGAGAGAGAAAAGCAAAGAAGCAATTTTTCTTTATTACCATAATAGAATCCTTAATATCATCCTGAAGTCATAAAAATAATGATATTTACACACAAATACTGCTTTAATATGTTTAATGAATAATTTATGCAATAGGTAGCATTAGCTGTACACAGCAACTGTCAGGTTACTTCAGTACCTCAATCTTGGTGAGACCTGTCACCAGTTTACATATATTAAATTAACTAATCAATTTGTGCTAAACTACTGTATAAGAAATTTGCAATACATTTTGAATTTAGTAATTAATAATAAGACAGTACTGTAAAAAATAAAACATGAACAAAAAAAATATTTCACATAAAATATACTCCCCCTTAAATTCATATACTATGTAAAGATGGTTGAGTTTACATCAAGAAAGAAAAATGACATTTACAACAGATCACAATTAAGCACACAGCCTTGAGAAAAATTATAATGTGTTTAAGGAACATACAAATGTAATATAAAAATTTACTTTTACAGTGAACTTTAATATAAAACATCAGTTTCTATTCTAGCATAATATATTCCAATTCTGCGAAGAAGAGAAAATGACAATTTCATCGAGTTCCTTAATTAACTTGGTCAGGGTACTGAATATGAATGAGTAGGAGGTACATTAAATACTCGTGAAAAAACTATCTATATTCTACATGCTTTATAAATACTGTATGCATATTTAAATGACAATCAGCAATAAAATTAAAAGATAAAAAAATATATAAATATCTCTGGATAAATCCTTAAAAAATGTCTAATTGTTTTTCTAAACACACACTGTACCTACATATTTCATCTATAAAAACCCAAAACTGAGTTAATTCATCATATATAACTTAAGAAGATAAATTATCAAACTTATCATGCTAGGTAATCAGTATAAATACTTAAATACATGACCTTCAATTTTTTTAGAAAAGAAAAGCACATGAATAATCAAGGGGTTTAGTATCAAAATCAATTTAATTTTCAGCCACCTTTTCTAAAATTATTTCGTAAGTTTGTAAATGCCAAAAATTTAATTTTTCAAAAAATATGAATAACTGCTTAGCCCAACCTTAAAGAAATATTAACAATGAGGTCATTTCAGGCAACAGATAATAATACCTTGACCTAACCTGACAGTTTAGTATTTATTGTGAATATATAAATGAACTGTAGTTCAGTTCAGTTTTGCCATTAAGAGAGAGAGTAATCCATGCATTATACTCCAGTTTATTAGGATGAGAATAAAAACAATCATATGTGGCATAGTTAATTATTATAGTCATGGGGAAGCGCTAAACCCTTAGGGGTCATTCAGTGCCTGTTAAAAGGAGGTACAGTGGTACCTCGACTTACGATATTTTTTCATTCCAGAATGCTGTTCAAGTGCCATTACCAAACGAATTTATCTCCTTAAGAAATGTTGTAAAATAGACTAGACCTTTTAGACCCCCAAAATTACACTTACAAAAGCATTTAAAAAAATAAACTTACATAAAAGGGTGAGTTTGGGGACCATCGTAAGTCGAGGTACCACTGTAATTGTTTGATCTAATGGTAGGGTAAATCCAATTCCTTGGATCGAAAGCCTTTCGCAAGCACCCATGTTGAAGGGTAGCCTAGTATGTTTTTACAGTGACAGAAATAACCAGCTGTCTCAATCAGACACTGAACAATGATTTGGTTGAAAGCCTGATCAATTAGGCTGTTGGTGCTTTCAGCTTAGTACATGGAAAATATAATTTACAAAAAGTCTATAAGCCTGAATATCAAAGAGTAACCTAGAAATTCCATCACAGTACTATTACTGTCTTAACTTTTACTAAGCTAATTTCTTTCCATAATACTTACTCCAAGAGATGCAAAATCTATTCACTTTACTTTTGTATTATTATACAATGTGTAAATAATTGAATTAGTCTACTTATGCATTAATACAGTAACAGTGTTTACAAAAATAATTAATGGTATTAAAAAATATCACAATTCAAAGCATTTTAATACATACCAGGTTTAGATTGCATATAATACTTCCAATAATTTCAGAAAATAATAATGAAAAACAGCAGTCAAAGATAAATTATACTTTTCTAATGTTTATGGCAGATATAAGTCAAATTACTTCTGCTTAGGAATTTTTCGTCATTGCCTGTGATAGGCTTAAGATAGTAGTAATTAGTCTGAACAGATCAACATTTTTCAGTCATTACTTAGGACTGTAATTCTCAACAAATTTGCTTGCAATTTTAACCCCACACCTAAAAACCCATGACAATTGTTAATCAAGCTGCCACAGACCCTTCAGCTTAAGTAACATTTAACAACTCTGTTCTCTTATAATGACACCTATTTGTAGATACAGACACAGAGTTATGATAATTGTGTTTAGTTTGCCATAAAAGTTCTTTGAGGTTTTCATTGGTTATAGCACATGATACCTCATCCTGGATCCTATTAATGAATTGTATCACTACTTGTGAAAAAAAAATTTAGAAACACTTTTTCTTTATTTACAATTGTAGTCTCTTACTCATCCAGTTGGAGTTAATACCATACTAAAAAAATGATCCTTCCATATTTTCTTTCGTGTACGTAGTTATCACATCTTCCTATCAACCACTATGGGTGTTTTTAGTGAGTTGGTCTTTTTGTAGTATGTAACCTTATTATAATCACAGAAATGCTTAACCTTTCTTAGTATGTACAGTTAATAGTATTTAACTCCAAGAGCTATTCCGAAACAAGTCACTGGATTTTTATTTTTATTTTTTCAGGTGCAGACACCACACTACCACTGCATATTTCAATTTCAGTCTAATGCATATTGTGATCAAATTTTCTTGCAATTTGCTATCTTTATATCTGAAAGTTGACTTCAAATTTGGCAGTGTAGTACAGAGTTCTGTTTCATATACCGCTATAATTTTCCCATGACAATCTTTTGTCTTTACTTCTAAATACTACACTTTCTTGTTAGTCTGTTATTGTTTTTTCATGACTGAGTCTTTTCAGTGGCTTAAAGGTCCAAGCCGTAAAAAAAATTTAGAGAACACGATGCAGATGAGAACAGCTTAGTTTTTCTGCCCATTCTTTTAGAATCCATGGTGGTCTCTTGTTTGGTTGCATGATTTTATTTTTTCAATTTTAGCTCTTACTGTAGTACTGTGGTTATTTCTGATAGCTCTATTTCAAGTGGCAATTGTGATTTCAAATTAATTTGTTGTATCCTCTTCAGAAAATACACTGGAATTCTACATTTAATACTGTATCACTCATTTTCTTCTCCAGTTGGTATTTTTGTCACATGTACTGTACCCACCAAGCTATGCTTGTGTGGAGTTGGGTCTCAGCTTCTGGTTCCTCATTTCAGCTGGCCTGTTTTTAAACCGAACATGGAGTTTTAACTACATCACTTCCTCATCTAGTTTATTCCACTTATTTACCACCCTAAAACTGAAGAAGTATTTCCCAAGATCCCTTTTGTTAATGGATGTTTTTAGCTTCTGTTTATGCCACCTTCACTCATACCTTGAATTAAAAAAAAAAAAAACTTCCTATTGATCTTTCAAATGCTCTTGAATGTTTTGTAGCTCATAATCATATGTCTCCTCTAGTTGTTCTCTCTCTCCTGAGGTCACTAGGTTTAATCCCTTTAGTTATTCAGTAGCACATTTAGAGAATATTTTAGCCTACCTGTAGCTATGGGAACATAACTATGCTTAGAATGGATAAAGTAATGGGAAAATAAAGATTACATTTCTGAACTTAGTAAATTCTGTACAACTGGCCCTTGATATATGTTTAGGTTGTGTTCTTGAAAACCCCGATATAAAAATTATATCAAAACAGTTTTATGCTTTCATTATATAACATAAGACGATATTTTCTGAGCCAACAAATTCTATTAGAAAACGCTAACATTTTTGCACACATCATGTGTAAAGTGCTGGAGGAGCTTGTAAACAATGATGCAGTGAAAGGCTAGAGTAGCCAACACTCTCACACATGCGGACACAGTGTTCTTTACCCCCAAACATTTATCACAATACATGAATGAATCAAAAGTGAAAAACAGAAAAAAAGCTATGGCTGAAGGCAAGAGAATGTGAGTGGGAGGGGAAGTGGCAAGCCACTGAACATGTGCTACCTTATGGAAGGAGGACAAGTATAAGAGAGCACATTATTCTTCACTCCACAAATTTAATCTCTTATTCAGAAAAATCTGTGTAAAAGCTACATCTGAGCACGTGTGAGTGTGTGTATGCAAGAGAGGGGGAAGAGGAGGTGAGAAGATGAAACTATGAAGAATATAATGGAGGCCAGAGCAGTTCACAGATTGAGAGGATATGATGGACAAGGATGAATTCAGCCAATACAAATAAATGATTGAAACATCTTAGTGCCTACTACAGAAAAGTAAACTGTAGAAAGGTGGCAGTGTATAATATAGAAAAGCCATATAGACACTAATGGTATAAAGATTATGAAATTCCAGTGTACATTTGGTACATTGCTTCAGAGAAGACAACTGAAATATGTATCTGCAAATAGTCTAATTCTGTATGCATTGTTTAGAAAGATTAAATAATAAGTTATCCTGGTCCAGAGTGCAACCAAAATATGCGAGAATGGATTCAAATGTAAACAACAAGGGCATGAAGGTGGCTGGCTGGTTGTTGGGTTGACATGTGCACCATTAAGGTGTTGTATGAATCCTGCTGCCAGAACTCCAGATGCTTCATTAGAGAAGCCTGGCCCCCTTATTAGCCTCATTAAACTAAGAGTGCACAGATTTAAAATGAACATGTAAATAAAAATTGAGTATTGCAAAAGTGTGATGATTAAAATAATGTTTGATTATACTCCTTTGCTCATATTTCTCCTGTCTGCAGCAAAATAATAAACTATTAATAGGAATGAACAATGTAATCTATCTAAAGTTATGTGGTAGACTCTTGCAGTTAAGCTAAAAAAACTACAATAATGAGACATCATAAGTATTATTCCTTTAAATTATTAAAAAGACTTCGAGAAAGTTGGAATGGATGTATCAGTCATGTACCATTATGATGATTAGTGAAGACTGTCTAATTACGGCAAAACACAACCATTAGATAAAACCCTCTATCTTAAACCACATGGATACTATATGTATTTTAGATGTTCACAACAAGCCCACAATGTTCCTAAAAGCTTTGTGTTGCTCTAAGCTTACGGTTTGTAGCAGCCATAGCTTTAATAGTTTTACTATAAATCCTAGTAATAAGTGTACATAGCAAGTTTTCCCAAATACAAGGCCCCCAAAATTTTAATGCCAATTATTTCCAATACATTCAAGATTCATTATATTAAAACTTGTATATATGTATATCATAGAAGGCATACCATACTTACAAGACAAAGGCCTAAATATCATTTCCATGGTTATGCCAGAGAATGAATTAAAAACATTGAAAGTATAAAGAGTATATATGATATTTTATGACTGTGTAGAGTCCTTTGAATAATTATATTTCAAAGAGTAAATATGGAAAAAGAGGACTTTTCTTTTTACAGTTTTTATCAAATACTTTCTGCATTGTCATAATATATACATAATTGTAATTCAGAAAATTATGCTCAAATATTTCTATGACCTATTTACTTAGGAACCTTTCTAATAGTTGCTCTAGAATCACTTACATAATATTTAAAAATGAATCAAGATGAAAAATGCAGCGAGAGGGAAAACTGCCAACAAATGAGATGAACAACCAAGACAAGATTATATTTGCTAATTCACTTGCATGATCTTCATCAATAAAGTTCTACAGAGGAATATGCAACTCATTGATAACAAGTTTTTTTTTGCTTAAAGTATGTTACTGAAATATCCACAGAAAATTTTATGCACCCTGTCACAGAAGGTGAAGATGTGGTGTCGATACAGAGGAACTCAGTTCTCTGAAAATATGAGCAGTGAACAGATGCTTGACCTACTGATTATACAAGTGCTCCATCAGCAGTCACCATACCTTACAAAACCTCTGATGAGGAGTTAAAATAGCTCAATCTTGTCCAATGAAGGCTCACTTTGTGTTTTTTTCCACCATCATGAAGAGGGAGGTTGGTCAACACAAAATTGTTATGTATAATTTAAATGTGTTGTAACAGCAGACAAAAAGAAGTTTAAGAGTAACAAGAAATAGATTGTTAAGAGGAGAGAATAGGTTATATGCTGGATCTGAATGGCATACTGGCAACAATAGTGAAGAAAACACTTTCCAGCCCCCCAAAAAATTCTGAAAATGTTTGTTGCTCATTTATAAAGTCATGACTTGATCAGGATCAACACAAGTTGAAATGTTGAAGATTGAGACACATATGCAACATATGGGAATCTTTATTAAGAAAACATTTTGCCACACAGTGGCTTCATCAGTCCAATACAAAGCAGAAACGATGTATGTATTCAGTCCATGACTCGTGATGGACTGAACACGTCAATTCCAGGCTGAGGGACCGATTACCTCAAACTCCTCTCCTTACCCGTTTCTGCTTTGTATTGGACTGATGAAGCCACTGAGTGGTGAAATGTTTCTTTAATAAAGATTCCCATATGTTGCATAAATGTCTCAATCTTCAACTTGTTGGTTTTCAAAACCATTTATCACACAAGTTGAAATGTCCCAATATGCTGTTTGAGTCATGTGTGAACTGCATATGACTGTCTACTCATAATATTCTGCCTTTCAGTATTCAAATGGCAATCTTCAGTATAAATTTATGTCTTACTAGCAGTGCACTGGTAGCCAAATTTTCTTTATCCCCTTAAGATCCAGCTATCATAAACCTAAATGCATTAAGTACAGTACAGCCCCATTATATGTACTCTAGCACAATTCAGACCCAGTTATATGCCCTAAGTACACCCTTCCAATCATAGGCATTGTAGTTATTTTAAATTTGGTGTGATGATATTTGCATTTTATTCATACTAATAGTTTTCTTATGTTATACAAGTACCATCCGACTTACGACCGTATTGTTTACAGCTTAGTTTAAGTTATTTTGTACTTTTATGTTCATGCATAGCAATGATTTGTGTCCAAATAAACAATTGTTTGTGTTGTATACAGTGTTTCTCCTAAACCTTACAGTACTAAAAGAATAAGGTTTGACTTGCGTCCATTTTGACTTACGACCGATTGGTCGGAACCAAGCTCGGTCGTAAGTCAGATGGTACTTTTACCTTATTTTTTTTGCTGCCATGAGGGCTGAGTGATCTACACAAAGTATTCTTCAAATTTCAAAACTCTTTATTCACCATCATGTGTGCCAAGCACAGGGCAGTCCCTATAATATTCCAAAAGCACATTACAGTCCCCAGCATATGCCCTAAGTATGGTGCAGCCCTATCATTAACTTAGTAAATTGTAGCCCTTCAAATCCATTAAGAACAGTGCAGCAGCCATCATAAATTAATCATAGTGTAGTCCAAATTAAAAACCTGTAGTTTTGAGTCCCATCAAATGCACTAAGCATAGTACAACCCCAACACAAATTAGAAACATTGCAAACCTGTCAAATGCACAAAGCACAGTACATCCCTATCATATGGAAGCAAATATCTTTTTTAAAACCTCTGGCAATCTATTAATGAATCTAGTGAAAAAATTAATTTGTGGGTAATTGAGGCAGTGAGTGAAAAAAAAAATCACAAAAATCTCAAATTTTATCTTATTAAACCTTGGGTATCCCTTGAATTACTGTCAGCCATCATTATGATTTATGGATGCTATATAGTATTAGCCTCCTGTAGTCCAGCTACTGGCACTAGTTTTAAAACTAATGTTTACTGAAATAATTATATTTTTAGTACTGCTTCTTGGTGAAGACTTATGTGTAAGATTTGATGATTAACTCTTTCATTTTATACATTTAGTATAAATATATCCTCGACCAGAGAATTACATTAAAAATTATAACAGATCTGGGATAAATGGATAAGTCAAACTATTATTATTATTATTCTTGGGTAGTGCTGAGCCCATAAGACTCATGGGGAATGGGAGACAATTTCATTTGATGCAAGGTAGGGGAAAACTGGTTCAATTCCTTTGATCAAGAGCCCTTCAGCACTAAGGCATCTGCCTTGAGGGAATCAAACTAACCATAATCTTTATCTTTAAAATATCTAAAGCACTGATGATTATAGAGGCTTGGTTAAGTGATCAATACTTTGACTTTCTAAGGAGCAATATATAAAATAAGAGCACTATATTGTAAGACAGTGCTGTATCAACAATATTTGGTAATTGCTGTAGTATAGTAATGCTTGGGCATAAAATTTTAGTCATGGGTAGTGACTTTTACAGGTGGAATTATTACAGCTGAGTCTAGAGGGTGCTTATATCTGCTGCCTGGCAAAGCTTATTTCTTGGGTAGTTGTTCTGTGGGATTGGACAAATTATCCAGTTTTGGTATTTCCCACTTGGCCTTCCCAGGATATGCTCTAAAAAAAAACATTTTCCAAATCTGTATCAGTATACATCACCAGTGATGGCAGAAAGGTACTCCCCAAATGAACTATTACAATAAGTCCATATGAAATGCTTGATTCTCCATGGGGAAGTGGAACAGAATTCTTCCACCGTAAGCCATGCGTCGACTAAAATGCCGGGAGCAAGGGGCTAGTAACCCCTTCTCCTGTATACATTACTAAAGTTAAAAAGAGAAACTTTTTTCTCTCTCTTTGGGCCACCCCGCCTTGGTGGGACACGGCCGATTTGTTGAAAGAAGAAAGACATGCTTGATATATGTGGGACCCAAAATTACTTATACTGTAGGATAAAATGATGCACATACCAGTATATTTTCCTCATATCTTTTCACTTCCCCTTCATGAAGACTGCACAAGTACATACACCTTTTAACTTTTTTAAAATTCAAACTGATAGATTTCATTTTATTTGGGGAAATGCATTAACCTCGTAGAGATCACAGGGTGCCAAAGCAGTAAGAGGGGCATTATTATAATCATGGGGGGTGGGGGTGCTAAACCCGTAGGATTATACAGCACTAAGAGGGGCATTCAGGCTCACGTCCAACAAAGGAAGAACAAGTTCAGTTCCTTGGATCATGACCAACTGATAATCTTGAACAGTATTAATTTACAGTAACCTGAGACCCATGTGAGTTTAGTGCTTAGTTATGATTATAATACAGTATCCTGTTCTTGCTTTCAGTGAAATATTCTCTTCAGGGGACATACCTTGATGCTAGTGAAGGCTCTTGATCCAAGGAATTGGAGCTATATCTCCCATGAAATAAAATGGAGGATATTAAAATTTTGTTCTTAGTAAAGAGTATTTGCTCTCAAAAATAAATTTGACTTCATGAAGAGGTGTAAGTATAACCAAGAAAAACTAAATGCATAAGATTTTGTCTGCAAATTTAATCACCTTCACAAAAAAAGTAAGAAAATGTACTGTTCACTCATGTCATACAATTATAAGAATAACTGATTAAAATAGCTATAATTAATATAAAAATGGTTTCACCACTTAATTGGGTGGGTTTTATGATCAGCTTCAGAAGGTGACTGAGTAATATGCTGCTGCTTAACCACTCTTTTAAATAAGGTTCTTTAAAAAAAAATCCTACAACTTTATAATATTGGGTGTTTATTGGGAACATTTAATTCTTTAAAGTAATAGGCTTTCATTTTTATAAGTATAGAATCAGTTATCTATTGCACTAACATGGAGGTCAGTATAGACACGTGAGGTACTCCATACAAAACTCATTCAATTAGACACCAGCAGAACCTTTTAAGCGATTAAAATGTCAAAGTTAATATTTTTATATAACATTTTAGTAAATGATGTAAATTTACCAATTTTTTTTATATTACTTCACTTCAAAAGACCCTTAAAAACAAAAAAACAGGGGCATTAAGTCATTGTTACACCTAGTGCTTGCCGGCATTTTTCATACACAACATAAGAGATGCTCACAGCCGGTGCCACTTTCATGAAGTTTGGCGTAATCCCACGATACAGACCAAAAACCCCTTCAGTGGCAAATATGTGTCGAAACAGCCCTGACATGGTGATGGGTTGGTCGTGTACAACACCTGGAGTAATCACTGAAAGTAAACATTGAATTCAGTTAGTATATAAATGTAAAGTAGGTAAACAAATATGAGGAAGGCTAGAGAACAGGTGATGAGATCAAAGAGGTACATACATGTATAGTGTAAATTTAAGAGTGCAGTGCTAGAATGCACTATTAAAGACTGTTGGAATGATGAGGTGAGGGAGAAAAAAAGCTCACATCAGAAATGTTTGCTATGTAGAAATATACAAAAGGCAGAGAAAATGGTTAACAGTGATGACAGCAAACGTTAATTTGAGAGTAAGCGAGTACAGTGGACCCCCGAGTTACGAGCACCTCGGAAATCGTACAATTATGTAAGTGTAATATTGTAAGTGCTTTTGTAAGTGTATTTTTGGGGGTCTGAAATGGACTAACCTACTTGACATTATTCCTTAAGGAAGAAAATTTGTTCGGTAATGGCACTTGAGCAGCCTTCTGGAATGAATTAAGTTCGTAACTCGGGGGTCCACTGTAGTGATAAAAGGACTCGAGAAAACAAGAGTATTTATTAGAAGTACAAAATTTTTATTTATTATTTTATTAACACATCGGCCGATTCCCACCAAGGCAGGGTGGCCTGAAAAAGAAAAACTTTCATCATCATTCACTCCATCACTGTCTTGCCAGAAGGGTGCTTTACACTACAGTTATAAAACTGCAACATTAACACCCCTCCTTCAGAGTGCCGGCACTGTACTTCCCATCTCCAGAACTCAAGTCCGGCTTGCCGGTTTCCCTGAATCCCTTCATAAATGTTACTTTGCTCACACTCCAACAGCACGTCAAGTATTAAAAACCATATGCCTCCATTCACTCCTATCAAATACGCTCACACATGCTTGCTGGAAGTCCAAGCCCCTCGCACACAAAACTTCCTTTACCCCCTCCTCCAACCTTTCCTAGGCCGACCCCTACCCCGCCTTCCCTCCACTACAGATTTATACACTCTGAAGTCACTCTGTCTCGTTCCATTCTCTCTACATGTCCAAACCACCTCAACAACCCCTCCTCAGCTCTCTGGACAATCATTTTGGTAATCCCGCACCTCCTCCTAATTTCCAAACTCCGAATTCTCTGCATTATATTCACACCACACATTGACCTCAGACATGACATCTCCACTGCCTCCAGCCTTCTCCTCGTTGCAACATTCATCACCCATGCTTCACACCCATATAAGAGCGTTGGTATAACTATACTCTCATACATTCCCCTCTTTACTTCCATGGACAAGGTTCTTCGTCTCCACAGACTCCGAAGTGCTCCACTCACCCTTTTCCCCTCATCAATTCTATGATTCACCTCATCCTTCATAGACCCATCCGCCGACATGTCCACTCCCAAATATCTGAATACATTCACCTCCTCCTGGTAAGTCAAGCATTGTAGGTCTGATAGATCTACTGCAGTGCTGTTCATTTGAGGATAAAGTTGAACAAATGTGTTAGCTCAACATTTGTTCCTATTCTTGAGTATGATGTGCATGTGGGACAAAGCAAAATTAAAAGCCCCTCTGCTCTTAGGAATAATTTATAGTCTTGGAGCTGCTTCTAAGCACTTTCTGCTAGTGAGTTTTTCTTTAAGTGTTGAGTTCAGCCCATTCCTAGTCCATAAGATGTGAGAAATTGTTCCTATGCACCACACAAGCATTATTGATGTGTCAGGCATAATTGTGTTTAACACTAATCTTAACCATTAAGCTACTTTTACTGGAAAGTAATCCATCCCTCTCTGCATAAAAACTCTTTACTTCTTTTAGTAACCTATACCATACATCTGCCACATTGCTTTCCTATTTACCCTATCACGTGCCTTTTCTAAATCTATAAATGCGACAAATAGTTCAATTATGTGCTTCAATATAAACACTTGGCTGTATATCCCTAAATCCTCCATATTCCTCTGCACTCCTGCTTTCTTACCCCCAACTCTTCCAATAAAATAATTATATCATACACTTCATATTCAACAGGCTTATTTCCCTTTAATTCTTACTCCATCTTTATTTTCCTTGCACAAAGGAACTATACTATAGGCTCTTTGCCAGTATTTTCCTCTTTCATGCATTTTTTTTTTTTTTTTTCAACAAGTCGGCCGTCTCCCACCGAGGCAGGGTGACCCAAAAAGAAAGAAAATCCCCAAAAAGAAAAAACTTTCATCATCATTCAACACTTTCACCACACTCATACATAATCACTGTCTTTGCAGAGGAGCTCAGATACTACAGCTGAGAAAAGTCCCTCCCAGCTGTCACTATCTCAGACCCCTCCTTTAAAGTGCAGGCATTGTACTTCCCATTTCCAGGACTCAAGTCCAACTAAATCAATTAACTGGTTTCCCTGAATCCCTTCACACAATGTTACCCTGCTCACACTCCAACAGATCGTCATGTCCCAAAAACCATTCGTCTCCATTCACTCCTATCTAACACGCTCACACATGCTTGCTGGAAGTCCAAGCCCTCGCCCACAAAACCTCCTTTACCCCTTCCCTCCAACCTTTCTAGGACGACCCCTACCCCGCCTTCCTTCCCTACAGATTTATACGCTCTCCAAGTCATTCTACTTTGATCCATTCTCTCTAAATGACCAAACCACCTCAACAACCCCTCTTCAGCCCTCTGACAAATACTTTTAGTAACTCCACACCTTCTCCTAATTTCCACATTCCGAATTTTCTGCATAATATTTACACACACATTGCCCTTAGACAGGACATCTCCACTGCCTCCAGCCTCCTCCTCGCTGCAGCATTTGCAACCCATGCTTCACACCCATATAAGAGTGTTGGTACCACTATACTCGTACATTCCCTTCTTTGCCTCCATGGATAACGTTTTTGTCTCCACAGATACCTCAATGCACCACTCACCTTTTTTCCTTCATCAATTCTATGGTTAACCTCATCCTTCATAAACCCATCTGCTAACACGTCAACTCCCAAATATCTGAAAACATTTACTTCTTCCATAATCCCTCTCTCCAATGTGATATCCAATTTTTCTTTATTTAAATCGTTTGATACCCTCATCACCTTACTCTTATCTATGTTCACTTTTAACTTTCTACCTTTACACACTCTCCCAAACTGTCCACTAACCTTTGCAACTTTTCTTTAGAATCTCCCATAAGCACAGTATCATCAGCAAAAAGTAACTGTGTCAACTCCCATTTTTCATTTAATTCTCCATAATTTAATCCCACCCTCTCCCCAACACCCTAGCATTTACTTCTTTTACAACCCCATCTATAAATATATTAAACAACCATGGTGACATTACACATCCCTGTCTAAGACCTACTTTTACCGGGAAGTAATCTCCTCTCTCCTACACACCCTAACCTGAGCCTCACTATCCTCATAAAAACTCTTTACAGCCTTCAGTAACTTACTACCTATTCCATACACTTGCAACATTTGCCACATTGCTCCCTATCCACTCTATCATATGCCTTTTCTAAATCCATAAATGCAATAAAAACTTCTCTACCTTTATCTAAATACTGTTCACATATATGCTTCACTGTAAACACTTGATCTACACATCCCTACCCACTCTAAAGCCTCCTTGCTCATCTGCAATCCTACTCTCTGTCTTACCTCTAATTCTTTCAATAATAACCCTGCCATACACTTTACCTGGTATACTCAGTAAACTTATTCCCTATAATTTTTACACTCTCTTTTATCCCCCTTCCCTTTATATAAAGGAACTATACATGCTCGCTGCCAATCCCTAGGTACCTTCCCTCTTTCATACATTTATTAAACAAAAATACCAACCACTCCAGCACTATATCCCCCTGCTTTTAACATTTCTGTCATGATTCCGTCAATTCCAGCTGCTTTACCCCTTTCATTCTACGTAATGCCTCACGCACCTCCCCCACACTCACATCCTGCTCTTCTTCACTCCTAAACGATGTTGTACCTCCTGGCCAGTACATGAAATTATCGCCTCCCTCTTTCATCGACATTTAAAAGTTCCTCAAAATATTCCCGCCATCTACCCAATACCTACAGCTCCCCATCTACTAACTCCCTACTCTGTTTTTAACTGACAAATCCATTCGTTCCCTAGGCTTTCTTACCTTGTTTATCTCACTCCAAAATTTTTTCTTGTTTTCAGCAAAATTTCTTGACAGATCCTCTCCCATTCTTTCATCCGCTCTTCTTTTGCACTCTCTCACCACTCTCTTCACCTTTCTTTTACTCTCCATATACTCTGCTCTTCTACTAACACTTCTGTTTTGTAAAAACCTCTCATAAGCTACCTTTTTCTCTTTTATCACACCCTTTACTTCTTCATTCCACCACTCACTCCTCTTTCCTCCTGCACCCTCCCTCATATAACCACAAACTTTCTGCCCCACATTCTAATACTGCATTTTTAAAACTATCCCAACTCTCTTCAACCCCCCCCACTACTCCTACTTGCACTAGCCCACCTTTCTGCCAATAGTTGCTTATATCTCACCCTAACTTCCTCCTCCTTAGTTTATACACTTTTACTCTCTCTTACTTGCTGTTGCCATTTTCCTTTTGTCCCATCTACCTTTTACTCTAACTGTAGCTACAACCAAATAATGATCTGATATATCCGTTGCCCCTCTATAAACATGTACATCCTGAAGCCTACTCATCAACCTTTTATCCACCAATACATAATCCAACAAACTACTTTCCTTACGTGCTATATCATACCTTGTATATTTATTTATCCTCTTTTCATAAAATATGTATTACTTATTACCAAACCTCTTTCTACACATAGCTCAATTAATGGCTCCCATTTACATTTACCCTGGCACCCCAAATTTACCTACTACTCCATCCACAACATTTTTACCCACTTTAGCATTAAGATCCCCAACCACAATTACTCTCTCACTTGGTTCAAAACTCCCACACACTCACTCAACATTTCCCAAAATCTCTCTCTCTCTTCTACACTTCTCTCTTCTCCAGGTGCATAAACACTTACTATAACCCACTTTTCACATCCAACCTTTATTTTACTCCACATAATCCTTGAATTTATACATTTATATTCCTTCTTTACCTGCCATAACTGATTATTCAACATTATTGCCACTCCTTCTTTAGCTCTAACTCTATTTGAAACCCTGATCTAATCCCATTTATTTCTCCCCACTGAAACTCTCCTACCCCTTCAGCTTTGTCTCACTTAAAGCCAGGACATCCAGCTTCTTTTCATTCATAACATCTACAATCATCTCTTTCTTATCATTCGCACAACATCCACGCACATTCAAACATCCCACTTTGACGATTTTCTTCTTCTTCTTTTTAGTAAGCTATACAGGAAAAGGGGTTACTAGCCCATTGTTCCCGGCATTTTAGTTGACTTTTACAACACGCATGGCTTACGGAGGAAAGATTCTTATTCCACTTCCCCATGGATATGAAAGGGAAAAGCAATAAGAACAAGAACTATTAAGATAAAATCAAAGAAAACTCAGATGAGTGTGTATACAATAAACGTGTACATGTTTGCGTAGTGTGACCTAAGTGTAAGTAGAAGTAGCAAGACGTACCTGAAATCTTGCATGTTTATGAGACAGAAAAAAGACACCAGCAATCCTACCATCATGTAAAACAGTTTCAGGTTTCTGTTTCACAGTCACCTGGCAGGATGGTAGTACCTCCCTGAGTGGTTGCTGTCTACCATATGTTGACCAAATATGTGTACCACTCCAAAACTATACCTTCACATGCTTTTATATCTTAGTTTTAATCTTGTCTGTCCCAGCTATTTTACCCCTCCCCCTTTCAATCTGCCCACTGCCTCACACACTTTTCTTCAACATTTACCTCTGTCTCTTCCTTACTTTTATAGGATGCTAATCCTCCCTGCCCAATGTGTGAAGTCATTGTCAACATTTACTCCTCTTTCTACTGCTAACATTTTTCCTCTCCATTTGCTCCTCAGGTAAGCTAAGTGCTAAACCCAAAAGGGTTATACAGCACTGTCAGGCTTTTTAGTTATTAATCTCTCGGCAAAATTTGTTGATAAAGGCCCATCCTTTCTCTCCCTCACCACTCTTTTAACCCTCCTTTCATACTCTGCCTACCATATATGATTTCAACATTGTAAACACTTCTCATATGGTAACTTTTCCTCTCTTACCATCCATTTAACCTCCTTCCCACCTATACCCACAAACTTCTGCTGTGCACAAGCACTACATTCTTAAATCAGTTCCTTATCATTATGACAACCCCTCATTACCTACACTCTCTCTAGTTCCCTATATCCTCCCTTGTCTTCTTGTTTGGTTCATTCACTTAACCACTAATGCCAGTGTCCTTGTACGCCATCTATATACATCTTAAAGCAATTTTGTTGCCTATTATTCTAAATACGAACAATTATTAAACTTGTATGGCAATAGATTAATGACCTAAATATGCTATCACTATATTAAACATATTGTAAACAAATGGTTAATGAGAAAATTATATTCATTATCTGGTAGAATGAATCTCAATTTGACTTCTCAAAATGATGTATAGGTGGAGGCAAGAGGTGGAATGCAGAAAAAAATATTTCTAGATTGCAAATTAAGAAAAACAAGGAAACATAACTGGTTTTGCAATAAGACACTTTTAACATATGCTTAAAGGCTGTATAAAAAAATAATTACTAACCTTGTGCTTGTAGCCTTGTACGAACAAGAGCCAGTGGGTAAGACGCAAGCTGCCCACATGAGGATGAAAATGCTCCACAAGCTGTTATGACAAACACAGAAGGATTGGTATTTTCTTTGTGATGCTGCATATATGTTTTCTTCAAGGTTTCATATATTGCAAGGTCAATCCCTGCATAGGGTATAATGCCAAGGAGATTTGGGACATATCCACGGTAAAAAGATCTAAGGCCTTCTTGTCTATAGATCTTCTTAGCTGCATCAAGGATACTTTTATACTGGCCTGTTTTTCTTAAGGCTAATCTAGTTTTTAACACCTGAAAAAGTAATAAAAAATAGGGTTATGTTATTTTGCAATAATGCAGTATATTTTTTTTCATAAAGTGGTACATCTGTATTGTGCAACCACCTACCATGATTTATATGACAGTTACAAGATCAATATAAAAGTTTACTACTATGATTAACTAGCACACCCATCACATAGGATGGCTTTTATATATTGTCAGAAATCTAAAGTCTGTTAACACAGATTAGCAAATAGTCAATGATGACATCTTCAAGTATTCCAATAGAGCATCTGGAATATATGGGATTAAGAGTTGAAAGTAGATAATATAAGACAGAAGGAGCACTGCAGCAGGCCTACTGGCCAAGCTAGGCAAGTCCGAGTCACACCCACTCATGTACTCGTTTAACTTATTTTTAAAGCTACTCAAGACTTTCACTTCAATGACACTTTTTGGGAGTTTGTTCCACTCTTACTAAACTAATGCTTTCCTATGTCCTTTCTAAATCTATATTTTTGCAACCCATTGCTGCATTGTATCCCCTTTATTTATTCCTGTCTTCCATTTATATTTTTTTTTTTTTTTTTTTTTATTAACACATCGGCCGATTCCCACCAAGGCAGGGTGGCCCGAAAAAGAAAAACTTTCATCATCATTCACTCCATCACTGTCTTGCCAGAAGGATGCTTTACACTACAGTTATAAAACTGCAACATTTACACCCCTCCTTCAGAGTGCCGGCACTGTACTTCCCATCTCCAGAACTCAAGTCCGGCCTACCGGTTTCCCTGAATCCCTTCATAAATGTTACTTTGCTCACACTCCAACAGCACGTCAAGTATTAAAAACCATATGCCTCCATTCACTCCTATCAAATACGCTCACACCTGCTTGCTGGAAATCCAAGCCCCTCGCACACAAAACTTCCTTTACCCCTCCCTCCAACCTTTCCTAGGCCGACCCCTACCCGCCTTCCCTCCACTACAGATTTATACACTCTCGAAGTCACTCTGTCTCGTTCCATTCTCTCTACATGTCCAAACCACCTCAACAACCCCTCCTCAGCTCTCTGGACAATCGTTTTGGTAATCCGCACCTCCTCCTAATTTCCAAACTCCGAATTCTCTGCATTATATTCACACCACACATTGACCTCAGACATGACATCTCCACTGCCTCCAGCCTTCTCCTCGTTGCAACATTCATCACCCATGCTTCACACCCATATAAGAGCGTTGGTATAACTATACTCTCATACATTCCCCTCTTTACTTCCATGGACAAGGTTCTTTGTCTCCACAGACTCCGAGTGCTCCACTCACCCTTTTCCCCTCATCAATTCTATGATTCACCTCATCCTTCATAGACCCATCCGCCGACATGTCCACTCCCAAATATCTGAATACATTCACCTCCTCCATACTCTCTCCTCCAATCTGATATCAATCTTTCGTCACCTATTCTTTTTGTTATCCTCATCACCTTACTCTTTCCTATATTCACTTTCAATTTTCTTCTTTTACACACCCTACCAAATTCATCCACCAACCTCTGCAGCTTCTCTTCAGAATCTCCCAAAAGCACAGTGTCATCAGCAAAAAGCAACTGTGACAACTCCACTTTGTATTTGCTTCTTTATCTTTTAGCCCAACACCTCTTGCCAAGACCCTCGCATTCACTTCTCTTACAATCCCATCTATAAATATATTGAACAACCACGGTGACATCACACATCCTTGTCTAAGGCCCACTTTTACTGGGAAATAGTCCCTTCCCTCCTACACACTCTAACCTGAGCCTCACTATCCTCATAAAAACTCTTCACTGCTTTCAGTAACCTTCCTCCTATTCCATACACCTGCAACATCTGCCACATTGCCCCCTATCTACCCTATCATACGCCTTTTCCAAATCCATAAATGCCACAAAAACATCTTTACCCTTATCCAAATACTGTTCACCTATATGTTTCACTGTAAACACTTGGTCTACACACCCCCTACCTTTCCTAAAGCCCCCTTGTTCATCTGCTATCCTGCTTTCTGTTTTACTCTTAATTCTTTCAATAATAACTCTACCATACACTTTACCAGGTACACTCAACAGACTTATTCCCCTATAATTTTGCACTCTCTTTTGTCCTTTGCCTTTATACAAAGGAACAATACACGCTCTCTGCCAATCCTAGGTACCTTACCCTCTTCCATACATTTATTAAATAATAGCACCAACCACTCCAAAATTATATCCCCACCTGCTTTTAACATTTCTATCTTTATCCCATCAATCCCAGCTGCCTTACCCCTTTCATTCTACCACTGCCTCACGAACTTCCCTACACCCACAACTGGCTCTTCCACACTCCTACAAGATGTTATTCCTCCTTGCCCTCACACGAAATCACAGCTTCCCTGTCTTCATCAACATTTAACAAATCCTCAAAATATTCTCTCCATCTTCCCGATACCTCTAACTCTCCATTTAATAACTCTCCTCTCCTATTTTTAACTGTCAAATCCGTTTGTTCTCTAGGCTTCCTCAACTTATTAATCTCATTCCAAAACTTTTTCTTATTTTCAACAAAATTTGCTGATAACATCTCACCCACTCTCTCATCTGCTCTCTTTTTACATTGCTTCACCACTCTTTTAACCTCTCTTTTTCTCTCCATATACTCTTTCCTCCTTGCATCACTTCTACTTTGTAAAAACCTCTCATATGCTAACTTTTTCTCCCTTACTACTCTCTTTACATCATCATTCCATTTATATACCTCTATCATATCATCCTCCCAATTCTACACCTCACTAGAGTGTGCGGATTCAGTGCCCTCACTATCCTTATAGGAAAGATTTCTGATACATTTGATTAACTTCATCATCCTCCTTTGTACATTTTCATGCGCATTTATATTCCTTCTGTAATACAGTGACCAGAACTGTGCAGCATAATCTGAGGCCTTACCAATGATGTATAGTTGAAGTATAACCTGAGGACTCCTGCTATTTATACTTCTTGATATGAAACCAGGAATGCTATTAGGTTAATTGCAAATGCTTATGTACTGTTGTACTGAGGTTCCTAGCAACGCTGTGATGGCCTAGCAAGGACCCACATAACACTAAGATACGTGGACACCCAGAATGATATAACTCAACTGCAAAAATCACCCAAAATACGCTATATAACCTACTGAAGACTTGTGTTACCGCCATCTACCCCGCTGCCAGGCAAAAGGAAAATTTCAACATCTGCACACTACCCAGCATCTACATTTCATCTGACACAACTGTCATTGGCCAGGGGACAGGGCAGCAAGAGAAGGTCCAGTAACCAACCAAGGACTCCCAGCAACACAGGTGAGAGAAGCAATACTACACGGAAAACTTCTCCTGCCAGCCAGGACACAACCCTCACTGCCACCCAGCACCCTCACCACCACCACAACACTCGCCTGTCAACAACAACAAATATGGCCACCTCCACAAGAATCCATGATAATTCCTTCTCTGAATTGGAGGACTTGAACATTAAATACCCAGAAATAGCCTAACTCATCAGGAAGCAAAGTAAAAAAATCAGCATGTTAACTCAGGAAATGGATGAACTTAAAAAGTCCAATGATACGTTAACCCA
>WNWK01030745.1:0-23262 GCA_009830355.1 Cherax destructor
GATACTGTGTTTGTGGGAGATTTTAAAGGAAAGTTACAAAGGTAAGTGGATGAGTTTGGGAGGGTGTGTAAAGGTAGAAAGTTGAAAGTGAACAAAGATAAGATTAAGGTGATGAGGGTATCAAACGATTTAGTTAAAGAAAAATTGGATATCACATTGGAGAGAGGGATAATTGAAGAAGTGAATGTTTTCAGATATTTGGGAGTTGACGTGTCAGCGGATGGGTTTATGAAGGATGAGGTTAACCATAGAATTGATGAAGGAAAAAAGGTGAGTGGTGCATTGAGGTATCTGTGGAGACAAAAAACGTTATCCATGGAGGCAAATAAGGAAATGTATGAAAGAATAGTGGTACCAACACTCTTATATGGGTGTGAAGCTTGGGTTGTAAATGCTGCAGCGTGGAGGCGGCTGGAGGCAGTGGAGATGTCCTATCAAAATGCAATGTGTGGTGTAAATATTATGCAGAGAATTCGTAGTGTGGAAATAAGGAGGTGTGGAGTTACTAAGAGTAATAGTCAGAGGGCTGAAGAGAGGTTGTTGAGGTGGTTTGGTCGTTTAGAGAGAATGGAACAAAGTAGAAAGACTTGGAGAGCGTATAAATCTGTAGGGGAAGGAAGGCGGGTAGGGGTCGTCCTCGAAAAGGTTGGAGGGAGGGGGTAAAGGAGGTTTTGTAGGCGAGGGGCTTGGACTTCCAGCAAGCATGTGTGATCATGTTAGATAGGAGCGAATGGGAAGTTCAGTGCCGGCACTCTGAAGGAGGGGTGTTAATGTTGCAGTTTTATAACTGTAGTGTAAGCACGCCTCTGGCAAGACAGTGATGGAGTGAATGATGCTGAAAGATTTTCTTTTCAGGGCCACCCTGCCTTGGTGGATCAGGGCATGATCAACCAGGCTGTTACTGCTGGCGCACGTAAACCGACGTACGAACCACAGCGTGGCTGATCAGGTACTGACTTTAGGTTCCTGTCCAAGGCCTTCTTGAAGACATCCAAGGGTCTATTGGTTATCCCACTAATGGATGTTGGGAGGCAGTTGAGCAGTCATGCGCTCCTGACACTTATTGTGTTATCTCTCAGTGTACTCGTGGCGCCCCTCGTTTTCATTGGGGAAATGTTGCATCTCCTGCCGAGTCTTTTGCTTTCGTCGGGAGTGATTTTCGTGTGGAAGTTTGGCACTAATTCCTCTAGGATTTTCGAGGTGTATATTATCATGTATCTTTCTCGCCTGCATTCCAGGGAATACAAATCAATTTACTTCAACCGTTCCCAGCAATTTAGGTGATTTATCATACTTATGTGTGCTGTGAAAGTTCTTTGTACACTCTCCAGGTCAGCAATTTCGCCAGCCTTGAAGGAGCAGTTAGTGTACAGAAGTATTCCATCCTAGAGAGGCCAAGCGATTTGAAGAGAATCATTATGCACTTCGCATCCCTAGTTTTGAAGGTTCTCATTATCGATTCTATCATTTTTCTAGCAGATGAGGTAGATACATTGTTGTGGTCTTTGAATGTGAGATCCTCTGACATTATCACTCCCAGGTTCTTCGCATTAGTTTTTCACTAATGTGTGGTTAGAATTTGTTTTATACTCTGAAATAGTTTTAATTTCCTCAAGTTTCCCATAACAGAGCAATTGAAATTTCTCTTCATTGAACTTCATATTGTTTTCTGCAGCCCATTTAAAGGTTTGGTTGATGTCTGCTTGGAGTCTTGCAGTGTTTTTGATGGATGCTATTGCTTTACTACCACCTTTGTAGAGTGGGGCTATGTCTGTTGATTTTAGTGAGTGTGGGATGACTTCTGTGTCCATGCTCCCTCTCCATAAAATGCTGAAGGCACGTGACAACAAAAAATTAATTTAGGTAGTCGATTCTTAGTCTGGTTAATGGCTCACTGAACACCAAGTTATATTGGAACTTTAGTATTTCACACATTTCTTTGCTGTCATCTGTATTTGTCCCATCTCGTCTCAGCAGGGACCAAATACTGGATGTTTTCCCCTTCTATTTGGCATAAGAGAAGTATTTTTTCAATTTCCTATATGGCGTTTAGTTCTTCCTCAGATTTTTGTCTCCTGCAAGATTCCTTAGAACGCAGGCGGGAGAGATACATGATCATATACACTTGGAAAATCCTAGAGGATTAGTACCAAACTTGCACACGAAAATCACTCCCTACGAAAGCAAAAGACTCAAAAGACGATGCAACATCCCCCCAATGAAAAGCAGGGGCGCCACTAGCACGATAACAGAAAATACAATGAGTGTCAGGGGCCCAAGACTGTTCAACTGCCTCCAAGCTTACATAAGGGTAATTACCAATAAACCCCTGGCTGTCTTCAAGAAGGCACTGGACAGACACCTAAAGTAAGTACCTGACCAGCCTGGCTGTGGTTCGTACGTCAGTTTGCGTGCGGACAACAGTAACAGCCTGGTTGATCCACCATGAGGCCTGGTCACAGACCGGGCCACGGAGGCGTTGAACCCCGGAACCCTCTCCAGGTATACTCCAGATATACGTTTAAAGATATATTTTTTCATTTATGTTAATATAAAAATTAATAATTTTGTACCAAAAGAACCTTAGAAAACTTACCTAACCTTATTATAAAAAGCGCAATTTAGCTTAGCTTAATCCAACTAAATATATTTTAGATAAATTTACAATAATTTAATAAAATACAAACACAATGAAATATATTTTTTTTGTTAGGTTCAGAAAGATTTTTGCTAAATTATTGCATACACAAATTTTCGTTTGTCGTGTGGGTCTTGAGAGAGATATATAGGTTGTCAAAGACACTCCTTGTAAGGATTGTTACGATATATTTACAGTATGTGAAGGAGAGCCCAGCCACCGTCTGTCCAGCTCGTAGGTCTATCGCTAGTCAGCGGGTACGCCATGCGTGGCTATGCACATGCGCTGAGACTCTGACATCAGCGGGTATCGTGACGTCACACGCAAAGGGACCAGCTGTATAGCTTAAGATGAACGTTGATACACTACACAAGTGTATATATAATACTGACACGACAGCTCGGCCATGTTATCGTATGACGTCTCGGCATACTATACAACTCAATAGGCTGAACAGACAGGTGGTACTGGGTGAATCTATACAATAGCAAACACATTATAACTTGGAACTAATCAAGATTAATCTTACTCTCGCACTTCTTGAGTTAATGGTACTTAAGAGAATTATAAAAGGATCTAGATATAATGGATTATATATATTACAATTACAATTTGCAAATTTGATCGATCAATCGATGTGTATTCATGCACTCAACGGTTTCTGAGGAAGAATGAATATTTACAGGGAAGAAGTTTTAACAGAAAAGAGAGACTCGGCTAGCACGGTCAACTGTTAAAACTCAGAACTCGGAGAGAACTTGAACACACAACAATCTTACTAGATACTAGAAATCTGATAACAAAACACACAGTCAATAACGTCAGTTCTAGTCTGGATTTTCTAATTTTCTATCTTTAGCTCACAACTTATGATCACTTTCCTACTGAAGGAATGAACAAACTCGGTTTTGATTAACTTATAATCACTTTCCTACTGAAGGAATGAACAGACTCGGTATTGATCAACTTATAATCACTTTCCTGCTGAAGGAATGAACAGGCTCGGTGGAGTGGATGGATCTCTCCCCGGTTGAAATAGTTAGCTCAATGACACAAAGTATGAGCAAAGGAGAACGGCTCTCACTATCTCTTACTGCAGGTAAGAATTACTCGACATACGACACTTTACTCTGCAAAGGCTTACTGTCAACTGGAAGGAACACTATCTGGAACACGAGGGACAACAACTGGCACTCTAATGAATACACTAGCAACAGAAACGGCTTTCTGCAATTGCTTTTGCATCAGCGAGAGATGCTATAACTCATTCAAATAGTCTTTCTTCAACAAAGCGTCTCCTGGAGAGGAACTACTACTTGAACTAGCAACATTGCAAGGATAGACTCAGTACTCAAGGCGGTCCGGGTTACCTCCGGCACCCTAGGCATCTGAACGCTATCTTGCATGCAAGATATTGCAGGGGCAGGATTCCAGACAGGAGTGACAGTAATACTAGTGCCTTGACCGCTCGGCTACGTTAATAAGTAAAACACATATTATCTACAAGAACTAATCTGAACTTCACATTCCGCATCACTCTGGCAAATCTCCGATACAAGCTGGGAGAACAAACACATTGCTCAAAAGCTAGAGACTGTCTTTCGATCATTAAGGGACTATGAGGACTGTTTACTGACTCATTATGATTATAGCTCTGCATAGCAGTACACACAGTATTATCGCACACGGTTACTTGAACTTCAATGCCTTGACTGGCAGAAAACACACAGTTATCACTTGAATTTACTTGAGACATGACTGAGCAATTAAACGAGAATTGAAATGAAGCAAAATTTACACAAGTATGCAGCACAGTATAGTTTAACTGGTAGAATTATTATTTATTCTGCATAAGTAACATGGATAATTGCACAATAACACTAAAGAAAAGATAACTCACTGGGAATTGACTTGGCAAGGAAACTCAACACACTAAAATAAAAACAATCTAGCTTTAACTTGAACAGCAAAATGAGTTTTCTTTTCTTTAAATATCAACAAATATTGCAACACATTAAAAGAATGAAATGCACAACTAATTAAAAGAATTCAATAATGGTTATGGCAATCGCAACAATCTGATAAAACAATTCAATAGAATTATTCACTGGCAAAAATGCAAGTAACTTTACTGCTTGAATCACTTAGAAAGTTCACTGGAATATTACTTATTACTCTTAGGAAATGACAAGTTACTTGAGCAAATAAACACAACAAAATTGATAAAACAAAAATTGAATAATTGGGAATTTAATTTACACAAAATCAATTTCAGGACTTATCAATAGTCAATAATTGCACTGGGGAAAAATTTTGCAACACAAGAAATAAGATATTACGAATGAATTAGTTTGAACACTCTTACTCTTAATTGCAAGCAAAGCAAGGTAACTCAATAAAACAGTTACTGAAACAATTCACTAATAACACTGACTTTAATCAAACTTAAGAGTGAAATTGTTCAAACAACACTTTAACATGAATTATGTAAAAAAAATAATGAACAAGATATTGAACAAGAAAATAAGGCAACACTTACAGGAACTGGAGTACAACTCATCAAAGGTAATTAACTTTTGGACTTACAAATTCACAAAAAGTCAATTTCGTTGTCCTTGAGATTAGTAACTTATCAGAAGAAATAGAGATCTTCAATACAAATTATAGCACTAGTCTGCAAAGTTGAAACACATTAGCACTGTATAAAAAATAAACAAGTACACAAAACAATAGCAGGTGCAAGGGAAAAAGTAACACTGACTGCAACACATACGAATTAGCAGGGAATATTACTGGTAAAATGTTAAAAATTGCTTGGAGGAGAAAACAATATGTAGTTACTGGGGCAAGCAAAATTAATTAAATACACAATTAAAAAAATAACAAACATGGGTAAATGAATAAAAACAACTCTGGGATAGTACACTTGATGGAACACAACAATTAACAAGAGAAAGAAAATTCAACAACACGTGGACAATGCTGGGGAAAAATTAAAATCTTTTAAAATTACTACTTGGTGGAATATTGGAACATTAGATTACTTTAACAAAACTGTACTGCTAGACAAGTCACTGTTTACTTAACTTTGATTGTAGATGGGGGGTTAGAAGCAAGTAGGCAGATACTGAAACTCCTGGTGTGTACTGGTGGCTGGATGCGGCGGTACACACACTATAAACACTTGTAGGCTTCTATGGGGTCTCCAGTGGCGTAGGAAAGATTGTGCAAGGCTTGGGAAGAACGGGAAAAGGGCGTAGAATTCTGCGGAAATGAGGGGTTTTACTAAAAAAACACAGAAACTCGCCAGCTGAGAGAGCGGCTTAATGTTTACACTGGGAACGCGTCTGAGAGCGTTGCTGACCGTGGCTTAGGAAGCGCAGACGGACACGGGGAAATTTCTACAGAAAAGGACTTTTTCAGAATGCCAGAAGTACTGCAAGAGACTGCAACAATTACTAAGATGTTACTTTACAGTTTTCAATGGGGGAGGAGTTTAAGATACTGGTGCTAATACAAAAAAAAAAAATTTAAATCACTGCTGAAGCTGGAGGAAGGGTGAAGATTGAAGGACGCAGGAACGAGGTCCTGGGAACACTGGGCTTGGCTTGGGACAATCACGATGGGTTCCCACGTGGTCAAGCCAGGGCTGGCTTCTTTAAGAACTCGTAGAAAACAACACACAGGCGACGAGCTGGGTAGAGGGAGCGTAGAAACGTAGCAAGGAGTGGAGAGCAGGTGGTTGTGGTGGGAGATAGGCAGGCAGCGGCGCCCTGAGGTAGACACTCGTGGACGCACCACCACCACACCCAAAACGACCTCACCTCGCGTCTCTTGTAGCTGTAGGAAGGGCGTAGAGATGCTGCTGGATGCAGAAGGGTGTAGGAGAATGCTGGAGAGTTGTAGAGTAGGAGATGAACACACACGTGACTGCTTCAGGCTGGGGAGCTGGAGATGACGCCCTATGTCCCGATTTTGTGGAAAAATCGTGGACGATGCGCTGACTCAGGCACCCACGAGACGCTAGAAGCTACGGATGATGCGAGAAGCCAGCAGATGACCTGGATATGACTGGCTTGGTCGGAAGATCGACTGGGCGGTGGGTCCCCTACACTACACTCTGCCGTGAACCACTGCTGTCACCACTGTTAAGTCTAACTTCTTGGCTGCTTACTTTGGGCAGTAGAATGGTAGCGTAGGTGCAGAGATACGGCCGATGACTAGACTCAGTTTATTAATGGCAAGGTGTAGGAATACACGGGGACAGAGTGCGAGGGGACCGGGAGCCAGTTCGTAGGGGGAGATGCTGCTTCAGTGAGGTAGGCCGTGTAAATGAGAGAGAAGCATGGCTGACCAGCCCGACCTTGATAGGCCTATAGAGGGCAGCACCATAGTGCCGCACAGTTTGAAACAGCCTCTGGGTAGGCTGTTTACAGTTACTAGTGTTTGTAATAAGGGACTGTTACTAGTGTTTGTAATAAGGGACTGTTACTAGTGTTTGTAATAAGGGACTGTTACTAGTGTTTGTAATAAGGGACTGTTACTAGTGTTTGTAATAAGGGACTGTTACTAGTGTTTGAAATAAGGGACTGTTACTAGTGTTTGAAATAAGGGACTGTTACTAGTGTTTGTAATAAGGGACTGTTACTAGTGTTTGTAATAAGGGACTGTTACTAGTGTTTGTATTAAGGGACTGTTACTAGTGTTTGTAATAAGGGACTGTTACTAGTGTTTGTAATAAGGGACTGTTACTAGTGTTTGTAATAAGGGACTGTTACTAGTGTTTGTAATAAGGGACTGTTACTAGTGTTTGTAATAAGGGACTGTTACTAGTGTTTGAAATAAGGGACTGTTACTAGTGTTTGAAATAAGGGACTGTTACTAGTGTTTGTAATAAGGGACTGTTACTAGTGTTTGTAATAAGGGACTGTTACTAGTGTTTGTAATAAGGGACTGTTACTAGTGTTTGTAATAAGGGACTGTTACTAGTGTTTGAAATAAGGGACTGTTACTAGTATTTGAAATAAGGGACTGTTACTAGTGTTTGTAATAAGGGACTGTTACTAGTGTTTGTAATAAGGGACTGTTACTAGTGTTTGTAATAAGGGACTGTTACTAGTGTTTGTAATAAGGGACTGTTACTAGTGTTTGTAATAAGGGACTGTTACTAGTGTTTGTAATAAGGGACTGTTACTAGTGTTTGTAATAAGGGACTGTTACTAGTGTTTGTAATAAGGGACTGTTACTAGTGTTTGTAATAAGGGACTGTTACTAGTGTTTGTAATAAGGGACTGTTACTAGTGTTTGAATAAGGGACTGTTACTAGTGTTTGAATAAGGGACTGTTACTAGTGTTTGAAATAAGGGACTGTTACTAGTGTTTGAAATAAGGGACTGTTACTAGTGTTTGTAATAAGGGACTGTTACTAGTGTTTGTAATAAGGGACTGTTACTAGTGTTTGTAATAAGGGACTGTTACTAGTGTTTGTAATAAGGGACTGTTACTAGTGTTTGTAATAAGGGACTGTTACTAGTGTTTGTAATAAGGGACTGTTACTAGTGTTTGTAATAAGGGACTGTTCGGGATAACAATAAACTCTAATATTTCCAATATTTTAATATATTTCTATTAATATAAAAATATTCATATAATCTGAATAAAAACATAATCTTTATCTTTGGTATACATATCACATTTTATTTATACCAAGTCATAGTAAATGGTAATAAAATATCACAAGTAAAAGTAATCATAAAACTCAGAGCCTCCGTGTCATAGTCGCTGCCATCTTCCTGTGTCATACAAGACACTACCAACCCATGTGCCATGACACGCCTTCTCCTCCGTGTCATAGTCGCTGCCATCTTCCTGTGTCATACAAGACACTACCAACCCATGTGCCATGACACGCCTTCTCCTCCGTGTTAGTGTCCATCTTCCTGTGTCATACAAGACACTACCAACCCATGTGCCATGACACGCCTTCTCCTCCGTGTCATAGTCGCTGCCATCTTCCTGTGTCATACAAGACACTACCAACCCATGTGCCATGACACGCCTTCTCCTCCGTGTCATAGTCGCTGCCATCTTCCTGTGTCATACAAGACACTACCAACCCATGTGCCATGACACGCCTTCTCCTCCGTGTCATAGTCGCTCATCTTCCTGTGTCATACAAGACACTACCAACCCATGTGCCATGACACGCCTTCTCCTCCGTGTCATAGTCGCTGCCATCTTCCTTGTCATACAAGACACTACCAACCCATGTGCCATGACACGCCTTCTCCTCCGTGTCATAGTCGCTGCCATCTTCCTGTGTCATACAAGACACTACCAACCCATGTGCCATGACACGCCTTCTCCTCCGTGTCATAGTCGCTGCCATCTTCCTGTGTCATACAAGACACTACCAACCCATGTGCCATGACACGCCTTCTCTCCGTGTCATAGTCCTCCATCTTCCTGTGTCATACAAGACACTACCAACCCATGTGCCATGACACGCCTTTCCTCCGTGTCATAGTCGCTGCCATCTTCCTGTGTCAAAGACACTACCAACCCATGTGCCATGACCGCCTTCTCCTCCGTGTCATATCGCTGCCATCTTCCTGTGTCATAAAACCTCCAACCCATGTGCCATACACGCCTTCTCCTCCGTGTCATAGTCCTGCCACTTCCTGTGTCATACAAGACACTACCAACCCAGTGCCATGACCGCCTTCTCCTCCTGTCATAGTCGCTGCCATCTTCCTGTGTCATACAAGACCTACCAACCCATGTGCCATACACGCCTTTCCTCCGTGTCATAGTCGCTGCCACTCCGTGTCATACAAGCACTACCAACCCAGTGCCATGACACGCCTTCCCCGTGTCATAGTCCCAAAAAAAAAAAAAAAAAAAAAAAAAAAAAAAAAAAAAAAAAAAAAAAAAAAAAAAAAAAAAAAAAAAAAAAAAAAATTTTTTTTTTTTTTTTTTTTTTTTTTTTTTTTTTTTTTTTTTTTTTTTTTTTTTTTTTTTTTTTTTTTTTTTTTTTTTTTTTTTTTTTTTTTTTTTTTTTTTCCATGACACGCTCCTGTGTCATGTCGCGCCTCTCCTGTGTCATAAGACACTACCAACCCTGTGCATACACGCCTTTCCCCCGTGTCATATCTGCCTCTTCCTGTCATACAAGACACTACCACCCTGTGCCATGACAGCCTTCTCCTCCGTGTCAGTCCGCCATCTTCCGTGTCATAAGACACTACCAACTCCATGTGCCATGACACGCTTCCTCCGTGTCATAGTGTGCCATCTTCCTGTGTCATAAGACACTACCACTCATGTGCCATACACGCCTTCCCTCCTGCAGTCAACCCATGCCATGACACGCCTTCTCCTCCGTCATAGTCGCTGCCATCTTCCGTGTCAATACCAACCCATGTGCCATGACACGCCTTCTCTCCGTGTCATAGTCGCTGCCATCTTCCTGTGTCTACAAGACACTACAACCCATGTGCCATGACACGCCTTCCTCCGTGTCATAGTCGTGCCATCTTCCTGTGTCATACAAGACACTACCAACCCATGTGCCATGACACGCCTTCTCCTCCGTGTCATAGTCGCTGCCATCTTCCTGTGTCATACAAGACACTACCAACCCATGTGCCATGACACGCCTTCTCCTCCGTGTCATAGTCGCTGCCATCTTCCTGTGTCATACAAGACACTACCAACCCATGTGCCATGACACGCCTTCTCCTCCGTGTCATAGTCGCTGCCATCTTCCTGTGTCAAAGACACTACCAACCCATGTGCATGACACGCCTTCTCTCCGTGTCATAGTCGCTGCCATCTTCCTGTGTCATACAAGACACTACCAACCCATGTGCCATGACACGCCTTCTCCTCCGTGTCATAGTCGCTGCCATCTTCCTGTGTCATACAAGACACTACAATGTGCCATGACGCCTTCTCCTCCGTGTCATAGTCGCTGCCATCTTCCTGTGTCATAAGACACTACCAACCCATGTGCCATGACCGCCTCTCCTCCGTGTCATAGTCTTCATCTTCCTGTGTCATACAAGACCTACCAACCCATGTGCCATGACACGCCTTCTCCTCCGTGTCATAGTCGCTGCCATCTTCCTGTGTCATACAAGACACTACCAACCCATGTGCCATGACACGCCTTCTCCTCCGTGTCATAGTCCGCTGCCATCTTCCTGTGTCATACAAAAAACTACCAACCCATGTGCCCATGACACGCCCCTCCTCCGTGTCATAGTCCTTCATTAAAAATTTTCCGTGTCCCCAAAAACCCCCAGCCCATGTGCCATGAAACCCCCTTTCCTCCGTGTCATAGTCCGCTGCCAAAATTCCTTGTCCCAAAAAAACACTACCAACCCATGTGCCATGACCCCTTCTCCTCCGTTCATAGTCCCCCCCAAAATTCCTGTGTCATCAAGGGGGCCCCCAACCCCCGTTACCCCCACACATCGTTTTTACTCCCCAGCGGGGTTCACGCCAGCGTTACCCACCCCGTTATCTACACACCCCGTTTTTAGTGCACACTGCGTTCACTACACCCCGTTACCTCACGCCCCAACGTTACACTACACACTGTTTTTTACACCTTAAAAGTTTCTACCGCAAACGTTACTACACCTGCTTTTTTCACCAAGCGTTAATTCACCCCCCGTTACTCACCGCTTGACCCGCCAGCGTTCACTCCGAGGTTTCCCCCTTTCTGCCCGGGTTCCTACCATGCTTTATACACCCCGCGGGACTAACCGTTCCCCCTTACCCCTTACACGCAGCGTTTCACACGCCGGTTCACTCCCCCGTTGCCCCACCGCGTTTTTCACACCAAAGCTTGCACTCACGCAAAGCTTCCACCAACGTTCCCACCGGTTCACTGCCCAGCGTTCACACGCCCACTTCTTTCCGTAGCGTTAACACCGCGTTATCCGGGTTACTCCCAAACGTTGCACTCCGTTTTTACCCGCGTTCACCCAGCGTTCCTGCAAGCGTTGCATGCACGCGTTTCCCAAACGTTGCCTGCCCCGCGTTCGTACTCTTTTACCCCAAAGGTTACTGCCCACCCCCTTACTACGCCGGGGTTCATCCCTGCGTTTAAAACCCCCAGCTTCTCACAACGTTTCCGCACCCGCGTTACAGCCAACGTTATACACCTGGTTGTTTCCCAAGCTTGATACACCGGGTTTCCTCACCCCTTCTTGTTCACCCCACTGCGTTCACACACTTTGTTTTTCCGGGACCCGCTTGACTACACCTGCTTGTTTTACCCAAGGGGTTCATGCCAGCGTTACCCCCACGCGTTCCCACGCACTTTACTACCACTTTTTCTAAAAATGCGTTACACTAAAACGTTGCTCCGCGCGTTCACTACACCCGTTCACTCCATGCTTAAAACCACCAACGTTCCTCCATGCGTTCCCACACCGTTCAGCACTGCGTTACTACACACTGCGTTACCCTTTTCCCTGCTTGTTACTACGCCAGCGTTGCAAACCCCTTTTTACACCTCGTTCACTCACGCAGCGTTACTACCCCGCGTTCACTACACGCCAACGTTTTTAAACCCCCTACACGCATAGCGTTGCACCAACGTTTACTACAGGGGTTCACTCCCCGCAAAAGGTTTTAATCACCGCGTTCACACCTGCTTGTTACTAAAACTGCTTGGTACACTAAAACTCGTTCAGTCCTGCTTGTTACCCACACACTGCTTGCTGGTACTGCTTGTTTTATGCCCTGGGCATGCCCCCCTGCGTTCAGTTTTACCTTTGGTTCACTAAACCATTTTTTTACACACCGCACCAGCGTTCCACCCAGCTTACTCCCCGCTTGAAAACCCTAAAATTTTTGACCAACGCGTTTCACTACCCCGTTCTCCCCAAGGGGGCACTCACCTGGTTTGCACTGCACCCCCTTTAAAACGTTGCACTCCCTGCTTCGGGGCCCGGTTCCTACGCCGCGGTTTACTACCAAAGCGTTGCATTTCTAAACTTTTACCCCGGGACTGCTTACGTACCACACGTTTTCAGTACACCCCGCTGTTACACTAAAGCCAACGTTGCATCACACTGCGTTACACTACACACTCTTGGTACGCTACAGCTGTTCACTCACACTGCTTGTTACAGTACCTGCTTGTTACAGTACACACTGCGTTGTTACACTACACACTGCTTGTTGCACGTCACACTGCTTCGTTACACTACAGCAGCTGTTACACTACACATGCGTTGCATACCATAGCGTTCACTACACACTAGCTTGTTCATGCACACGTAGTTAGCACTACACGCACTGCGTTAGCTACACAGCGTTAGCACTACGCAGCTTGTTACAGTACACACTGCTTGTTACACTACACACTGCTTGTTACAGTACACACTGCTTGTTACACTACACACTGCTTGTTACAGTACACACTGCTTGTTACACTACACACTGCTTGTTACAGTACACACTGCTTGTTACAGTACACACTGCTTGTTACACTACACACTGCTTGTTACACTACACACTGCTTGTTACACTACACACTGCTTGTTACACTACACACTGCTTGTTACAGTACACACTGCTTGTTACACTACACACTGCTTGTTACACTACACACTGCTTGTTACACTACACATGCTTGTACATACACTGCTTGTTAGTCACACTTTGTTCATACCACTGCTTGTTACATACACACTGCTTGTTACAGTACCACTGCGTTCAGTCCTGCTTGTTACATGCACACTGCTTGTTACTACACACTGCTTGTTACAGTCACATGCGTTACACACACTGCTGTTACGTACACTACTGCTTGTTACAGTCACACTGCTTTACCTACACACTGCGTTACAGTTGCTTGTTACAGTGCACACTGCTTGTTACAGTGCACACTGCTTGTTACACTACACTGCTTTTACAGTCACACTGCTTGTTACACTACACAGCTTACACTTAACGTGCACTACACGTTGCACTATGGTTAACAAAACTTCTGTCACTAAAGTGTTCACTCACACGCTTTTAACAGTGCACACGTTGACGTACACTGTGGTTCACAACAGCGTGCACTCCTTCAGGACTTTGTAACAGTGAACGTTCACTACCACTTGTAGTTCACAAAGCGTTCCTTCAGGACTCTGTAACAGTGAAGCTATATGTACATTGTGGTTCACAAAGGTGCTCTTAGGTGACTGTTGTAAGTCACACTGTTTACAGTGCTTTTCATGACACTCTGTCTAATATTTTTATACAATAACGGACTTTGAAAAACTTGTTGACAAGGGTTCCTTCAAGGACTCCTGATAACAGTGAAGTTATACACTTGTGGTTCACAAAGATGCTACCTTCAGGGACTTCTGGTAACAGTGAAGTTATACACTTGTGGTTCACAAAGGTGCTCCTTCAAGGACTTCTGATAACAGTGAAGTTATACACTTGTGGTTCACAAAGGTGCTCCTTCAGGGACTTCTAGTAACAGTGAAGTTATACACTTGTGGTTCACAAAGGTTCTCCTTCAGGGACTCCTGGTATCAGTAATGTATCACATGTCATCCTCAGTAACGAAAGATTCACAAAATCTTTTTCAGTGGTTCTCGTGGCAGCACATCTACAATTATTACTACCACTACTGCTGCCATAACTACAACAACCTCCCCTACCACCACAACTACCACTAATGCCATAGCTACAACCTCCCCACCATTCGACACCATGCTGCTCGTAATACAACTTCCCCCACCACCCCAACTACCACTGCTGCCATAACTACAACACCCCCACCACCACAACTACCACTAATGTCATAGCTACAACCTCCCCCACCACTACAACTACCACTGCTGCCGTAACTACAACTTCCCCACCACCACAACTACCACTGCTGCCATAACTACAACCTCCCCTACCACCACAACTACCACTAATGCCATAGCTACAACCTCCCCCACCACCACAACTACCACTGCTGCCGTAACTACAACTTCCCCCACCACCCCAACTACCACTGCTGCCATAACTACAACCTCCCCCACCACCACAACTACCACTAATGTCATAGCTACAACCTCCCCCACCACCACAACTACCACTGCCTAACTAACTTCCCCACCACCCAACTACCACTCTGCCATAACTACAACCTCCCCACCACCACAACTACCACTATGCATAACTACACCTCCCCACCACCACACTACACTGCTGCCAACTACACTCCCCACCACCACAACTACCACTGCCATACTGCTCATCACCACCACACTACACTGCCTTGCTCCCCACCACCACAACTACCACTGCTGCCATAGCTACAACTTCCCCCACCACCACAACTACCACTTCTGCCATAACTACAGCCTCCCCCACCACCACCACAACTACCACTGATGCCATAACTACAGCCTCGCCCACCACCACAACTACCAGTGCTGCCATAACTACAGCCTCCCCCACCACCACAACTACCACTGATGCCATAACTACAACCACCCCCACCATGACAACTACCGACAGCACTGCTACCACTCCAGGTAGGAATATTCTTAGTTAAGTCTTCATATATTAACCTCTTCATTGATGCTGGTCCATAACCTGTTCATTGATGCTGGTCCATAACCTGTTCATTGATGCTGGTCCATAACCTGCTCATTGATGCTGGTCCATAACCTGTTCATTGATGCTGGACCATAACCTGTTCATTAATGCTTGTCCATAACCTGTTCATTGATGTTGGTCCATAACCTGTTCATTAATGCTGGTCCATAACCTGCTCATTGATGCTGGTCCATAACCTGTTCATTGATGCTGGTCCATAACCTGCTCATTGATGCTGGTCTATACCTGCGCATTGATGCTGGTCCATAACCTGTTCATTGATGCTGGTCCATAACCTGCTCATTGATGCTGGTCTATACCTGCGCATTGATGCTGGTCCATAACCTGTTCATTGATGCTGGACCATAACCTGTTCATTGATGCTGGACCATAACCTGTTCATTGATGCTGGACCATAACCTGTTCACTGATGCTGGTCCATAACCTGATCATTGATGCTGGTCCATAACCTGTTCATTGATGCTGGACCATAACATGTTCATTAATGCTTGTCCATAACCTGTTCATTGATGTTGGTCCATAAGCTGTTCATTAATGCTGGTCCATAACCTGCTCATTGATGCTGGTCCATAACCTGTTCATTGATGCTGGTCCATAACCTGTTCATTGATGCTGGTCAATAAGCTGTTCATTGATGCTGGTCCATAACCTGTTCATTGATGCTGGTTTATAACCTGTTCATTGATGCTGGTCCATAACCTGTTCATTGATGCTGGTCCATAACCTGCTCATTGATGCAGGTTCATATTCAGTGTCTTGGAGAGACGATATGTCTAATTATACATGAAAGTGTGATGGCATATGATCAATCACTGTCCACGACATCAATCATCAATGTTTAAATATTACTTACAGCCTCTAAGTGTTCAATGCTAAGTCATAGTTCCGCTGACAGATGTTAATTACAATAGTAAAATAGTGTAGATGTCTCAGATATTAATGTTATTATTATGAAATTTACTGACAGTGTTATGAGTAAAGTTGATGGGTTAATTAGGCTTAAAGTACACCAGCTATAACAGCATAAATAAGACTGCATGTAATGTACTTAGAAGTGAAGAATATTTGAACCCCTCGATGCACTTAGCCAGAGATGAGCGTTGTAAGGTTATTAAGGTCTGTCAGGAAACAGGTAAGGTTAGGTCTGTCAGGAAACAGTTTAGGTTAGGTTTGTCAGGAAACAGGTTAGGTTAGGTTTGTCAGGAAACAGGTTAGGTTAGGTTTGTCAGGAAACAGGTTAGGTTAGGTTTGTCAGGAAACAGGTCAGGTTAGGTTAGGTTAGGTTTGTCAAGAAACAGGTTAGGTTAGGTTTGTCAGGAAACAGTTTAGGTTAGGTTTGTCAGGAAACAGGTTAGGTTAGGTTTGTCAGGAAACAGTTTAGGTTAGGTTTGTCAGGAAACAGGTTAGGTTAGGTTTGTCAGGAAACAGTTTAGGTTAGGTTTGTCAGGAAACAGGTTAGGTTAGGTTTGTCAGGAAACAGGTTAGGTTAGGTTTGTCAGGAAACAGGTCAGGTTAGGTTAGGTTAGGTTTGTCAGGAAACAGGTTAGCTTAGGTTTGTCAGGAAACAGGTCAGGTTAGGTTAGGTTAGGTTTGTCAGGAAACAGTTTAGGTTAGGTCTGTCAGGAAACAGGTTAGGTTAGGTTTGTCAGGAAACAGTTTAGGTTAGGTTTGTCAGGAAACAGGTTAGGTTAGGTTTGTCAGGAAACAGGTTAGGTTAGGTTTGTCAGGAAACAGGTCAGGTTAGGTTAGGTTAGGTTTGTCAGGAAACAGGTTAGCTTAGGTTTGTCAGGAAACAGGTTAGGTTAGGTTTGTCAGGAAACAGGTCAGGTTAGGTTAGGTTAGGTTTGTCAGGAAACAGGTTAGGTTAGGTTTGTCAGGAAACAGGTCAGGTTAGGTTAGGTTACGTTGGTCAGGAAACAGGTTAGGTTAGGTTTGTCAGGAAACAGGTTAGGTTAGGTTAGGTTTGTCAGGAAACAGGTTAGGTTAGGTTTGTCAGGAAACAGGTTAGCTTAGGTTTGTCAGGAAACAGATCAGGTTAGGTTAGGTTACGTTGGTCAGGAAACAGGTTAGGTTAGGTTTGTCAGGAAACAGGTCAGGTTAGGTTAGGTTAGGTTTGTCAGGAAACAGGTTAAGTTAGGTTTGTCAGGAAACAGCTTAGGTTAGGTTAGCTTAGGTTTGTCAGGAAACAGGTTAGATGAGTGAGATAGATCATGGGCGGGTGAGATAGATCATGGGCGAGTCAGATAGATCATGGGTGGGTGAGATAGATCATGGGCGGGTGAGATAGATCATGGGTGGGTGAGATAGTTCATGGGCGGGTGAGATAGATCATGGGTGGGTGAGATAGATCATGGGTTGGTGAGATAGATCATGGGCGGGTGAGATAGATCATGGGTGGTTGAGATAGATCATAGGCGAGTGAGATAGATCATGGGCGAGTGAGATAGATCATGGGCTGGTGAGATAGATCATGGGCGGGTGAGATAGATCATGGGTGGGTGAGATAGATCATGAACGAGTGAGATAGATCATGGGCGAGTGAGATAGATCATGGGCGGGTGAGATAGATCATGGGCGGGTGAGATAGATCATGGGCGGGTGAGATAGATCATGGGTGGGTGAGATAGATCATGGGCGGGTGAGATAGATCATGGGTGGGTGAGATAGATCATGGGCGAGTGAGATAGATCATGGGCGAATGAGATAGATCATGGGCGAATGAGATAGATCATGGGTGGGTGAGATAGATCATGGGCGAGTGAGATAGATCATGGGCGGGTGAGATAGAAAATGGGCGAGTGAGATAGATCATAGGCGAGTGAGATAGATCATAGGCGAGTGAGATAGATCATGGGCGAGTGAGATAGATCATAGGCGGGGGAGATAGAACATGGGCGAGTGACATAGATCATAGGCGAGTGAGATAGATCATAGGCGAGTGAGATAGATCATGGGCGAGTGAGATGGATCATGGGCGGTGGAGATAGATCATGGGCGAGTGAGATAGATCATGGGCGAGTGACATAGATCATGGGCGAGTGAGATAGATGATGGGCGGGTGAGATAGAACATGGGCGAGTGAGATAGATCATGGGCGAGTGAGATAGATCATGGGCGGGTGAGATAGATCATGGGTTGGTGAGATAGATCATGGGCAAGTGAGATAGATCATGGGTGGGTGAGATAGATCATGGGCGAGTGAGATAGGTCATGGGCGGGTGAAATAGATCATGGGCGAGTGAGATAGATCATGGGCGAGTGAGATAGATCATGGGCGGGGGATATAGATCATGGGCGAGTGAGATAGATCATGGGCGAGTGAGATAGATCATGGGCGAGTGAGATAGGTCATGGGCGGGTGAGATAGATCATGGGCGGGTGAGATAGATCATGGGCGAGTGAGATAGATCATGGGCTGGTGAGATAGATCATGGGCGGGTGAGATATATCATGGGCGGGTGAGATAGATCATGGGTGGGTGAGATAGATCATGGGCGAGTGAGATAGATCATGGGCGAGTGAGATAGATCATGGGCGGATGAGGTAAATCATTTGCGGGTGAGATAGATCATGGGCGGGTGAGATAGATCATGGGCGGGTGAGATAGATCATGGGTGGGTGAGATAGATCATGAACGAGTGAGATAGATCATGGGCGAGTGAGATAGATCATGGGCGGGTGAGATAGATCATGGGCGGGTGAGATAGATCATGGGCGGGTGAGATAGATCATGGGTGGGTGAGATAGATCATGGGCGGGTGAGATAGATCATGGGTGGGTGAGATAGATCATGGGCGGGTGAGATAGAACATGGGCGAGTGAGATAGATCATAGGCGAGTGAGATAGATCATAGGCGAGTGAGATAGATCATGGGCGAGTGAGATAGATCATAGGCGAGTGAGATAGATCATAGGCGAGTGAGATAGATCATGGGCGGTGAAGAGATGAGATCATGGGCGAGTGAGATAGATCATGGGCGGGTGAGATAGATCATGGGCGAGTGAGATAGATCATGGGCGAGTGAGATAGATCATGGGCGAGTGAGATAGATCATGGGCGAGTGAGATAGATCATGGGCGAGTGAGATAGATCATGGGCGAGTGAGATAGATCATGGGCGAGTGAGATAGATCATGGGCGAGTGAGATAGATCATGGGCGAGTGAGATAGATCATGGGCGAGTGAAATAGATCATGGGCGAGTGAGATAGATCATGGGTGGGGGATATAGATCATGGGCGAGTGAGATAGATCATGGGCGGGTGAGATAGATCATGGGCGAGTGAGATAGATCATGGGCGAGTGAGATAGATCATGGGCGAGTGAGATAGATCATGGGCGAGTGAAATAGAGGGAGGGAGCGAGAGAGAAAGAAATGAAGGGATGTGAATAAATGGAATGAAAACGAAGAAATGGAGGTAAGATGTTGAGGGAAAGAGAGATGAGAGGCCTCAGACAGTCCTCTTCAGTCTCTTACAGTTATTGAGATACAGCTCCTGTTATTCTTGAGGCTGCTGAGCTAGAGCTTGTCTACCTGTTACAGGTATTAAGGTATAGCTCCTGCTTATTGAGGGTATTCAGCAGGTCTGTGCTTCTTGAGGATATTAAGGTACAGCTCTTGGCCATCTTAGGGGTGTTAGGCCATGGCTGAGGGAAAGTTAGGAAGCTGAGGTTATCTGAGATGAATAAGAACTTTATTACCATTGTCTTACATACAAATATTATTATTAATATCGATGACTTTTTACTGTTTTTATTATTGCCTTTGTTTCAGATGTGACGTGTCCATCACGGAACAACTGGTAGGTGTTTTTCATTATATATAGTCACACAATATTCACTATGGATTTAAAGACTTTTGTAAATGGTCAAAGTTGTAGAAAACGTCGTGGTAAGTTTCTCTTTCTTGTGTCCGAGTTATTGAGTATTATTCCCGTCACGGTGTTGTCATTTTTGTTCCTTATCCTTAAAACCTTATTAAAGTCTATGACAACGTTGCAAAGGTGAGACAGGAGAGACATGGGAGGTAGCAAAGGTAAGACAGGAGAGACATGGGAGGTAGCAAAGGTAAGACAGGAGAGGCATGGGAGGTAGCAAAGGTAAGACAGGAGAGACATGGGAGGTAGCAAAGGTAAGACAGGAGAGACATGGGAGGTAGCAAAGGTAAGACAGGAGAGACATGGGAGGTAGCAAAGGTAAGACAGGAGAGGCATGGGAGGTAGCAAAGGTAAGACAGGAGAGACATGGAGGTAGCAAAGGTAAGACAGGAGAGACATGGGAGGTAGCAAAGGTGATACAGGAGAGACATGGGAGGTAGCAAAGGTAAGACAGGAGAGACATGGGAGGTAGCAAAGGTAAGACAGGAGAGACATGGGAGGTAGCAAAGGTAAGACAGGAGAGACATGGGAGGTAGCAAAGGTAAGACAGGAGAGGCATGGGAGGTAGCAAAGGTAAGACAGGAGAGACATGGGAGGTAGCAAAGGTAAGACAGGAGAGACATGGGAGGTAGCAAAGGTAAGACAGGAGAGACATGGGAGGTAGCAAAGGTAAGACAGGAGAGACATGGGAGGTAGCAAAGGTGATACAGGAGAGACATGGGAGGTAGCAAAGGTAAGACAGGAGAGACATGGGAGGTAGCAAAGGTAAGACAGGAGAGACATGGGAGGTAGCAAAGGTAAGACAGGAGAGACATGGAGGTAGCAAAGGTAAGACAGGAGAGACATGGGAGGTAGCAAAGGTAAGACAGGAGAGACATGGGAGGTAGCAAAGGTAAGACAGGAGAGACATGGGAGGTAGCAAAGGTGAGACAGGAGAGACATGGGAGGTAGCAAAGGTAAGACAGGAGAGACATGGGAGGTAGCAAAGGTAAGACAGGAGAGACATGGGAGGTAGCAAAGGTGATACAGGAGAGACATGGGAGGTAGCAAAGGTAAGACAGGAGAGACATGGGAGGTAGCAAAGGTGAGACAGGAGAGACATGGGAGGTAGCAAAGGTAAGACAGGAGAGACATGGGAGGTAGCAAAGGTAAGACAGGAGAGACATGGGAGGTAGCAAAGGTAAGACAGGAGAGGCATGTGAGGATTCCATAATATTTGATATTGTACCTCATAAGAAACCAGGGTTTAAACTTAAAGGTGCAGACTTAAATACTATAATAGTAAATGATGTGTGGTGGATCAGAGAGTGTCTTCAGTAATGAAACAGAGTAATATATAGATAAGAGATGTTAGAATTGTGGAAGAGATGTCAGAATTTTGGAAGCATAACAAGTAGTGTTCTGCATGGATCGTTATTATGACCAGTACTGTTTTTGGCAAGTGTGAATGACATACCAGAAGGAATTGGGTCAGATTAATCCCTACCAATAACACCAATCCAACGACATTCATCTTTGCAAATATACAGGGTCTAAAGCCAGCAACAAACAACAAGATACCTTACATTCGTGGACTGCTTACAGAGTCGAATGCAATGTTTGCGGCTTTCACAGAGACCCACATAAAGGATCACTTGGACAATGAAATATGGATCCCGGGCTACAACCTATACAGATGTGACAGAGTGAACAGGCAAAAGGGAAGGTTGGCCTGTATATCACAGAGTCACTTATATGCTCAGAACTACTAAATGCCTCAAATGATGTAGTTGAAGTTTTAGCAGTAAAGATCGAGAATCAAAACCTGGTCATCGTGGTTGTATACAAGCCTCCGGATGCAACGTCCCAACAATTCCAGGAACAGCTTCTGAAAATTGACCACTGTCTGGAAAACCTTCCAGCCCCTGCCCCCAACATCTTGCTCCTGGAACACTTCAACCTAAGGCACCTAAAATGGAGGAATATTGCAAACAATGTGGTAGCAGAGATAACACCAGGAGGCAGCTCAGATGAAAACTCGCACACACACGAGCTTTCAAATCTCTGCACCAAATTTACCTTAAACCAGCAAATAATAGAGCCTACAAGATTGGAGAATACGCTGGACCTCATCTTCACTAACAATGATGATCTGATACGAAATGAAATCATATCAAAAACGATATACTCAGATCACAACATAATAGAGGTCCAGACAGGTATGCGGGGAGCCCCAGATCGACAAAATGTGATGAGTTGCGAGGGAGCCTTCTCCAATTTCAACTTCAATAACAAAAACATAAGGTGGGACCAAGTAAACCAAGTCCTAAATGATATAAACTGGGAAGATAGCCTAAGCATCACAGATCCTAACCTATGTCTAGAACAAATGAACTCTGTGGCACTTGAGGTTTGCTCAAGGCAAATTCCCTTAAGGAAAAGGAGGAGAAGATGTAAACTAGAAAGAGAGAGGCGCTCCGTATACAGGCGAAGGCAAAGAATAACAGAGCGGCTACAAGAGGCCAATATATCTGAAATACGTAGGGAGGCACTGGTCAGAGAAATAGCAAACATCGAATTAAAACTAAAGGAATCTTACAGGACTCAAGAAACGCGGGAAGAACTAAAAGCCATAAATGAAATTGAAAGAAACCCAAAGTATTTCTTTTCTTATGCCAAAACAAAGTCGAGAACAACATCCAGTATGGGGCCCCTACTAAAACGAGATGGGTCTTACACAGATGACAGCAAGGAAATGAGTGAGTTACTAAAGTCCCAGTATGACTCAGTTTTTAGCGAGCCGCTGACCAGACTGAAAGTTGAAGACCTATATGAATTTTTTATGAGAGTGCCACAGAACCTGGTAGACGCAAGCCTATCTGACATTACCCTGACGCCACATGACTTCGAAAAGGCGATAAATGACATGCCCATGCACTCCGCTCCAGGTCCTGACTCATGGAACTCAGTGTTCATCAAGAACTGCAAGAAGCCCCTATCACGTGCTTTTACATCCTATGGAGAGGGAACATGGACACTGGGGTCGTCCCACAGTTACTAAAAACAACAGACATAGCCCGCTCCACAAAGGCGGCAGTAAAGCAATAGCAAAGAACTACAGACCAATAGCGCTAACGTC
>WNWK01030746.1:0-23261 GCA_009830355.1 Cherax destructor
AGACACGGCCTGCAACAGCTTTGTTAGGGTGATGTTCCTCCACAAATGTTTGCACCTCACTCCACTTTGCACAAATGTCCTTAATCACTGAAGAAGGCACTGTCTTCCCTCTCTCTTCCTCCTCCACTGAAGCAATTTCCTCAGCTGTGCTTTGCTGTTCCAGATGAAGGTGTTGCAGCTCTTCAGTGGTTAGCTCTTCACTGTGGTCCTCCACCAACTCTTCCACATCCTGGCCACTCACATCCAACCCCATGGAATTCCCCAATGCCACAATAGATTCCAGAACAGGCGTAGGGTTGACAGGGTCAGCCCCAAACCCTTCAAAATGTTTCTGGAGGACACATTCTGGCCACAATTTTCTCCAAGCAGAGTTCATCGTCCTGGAAGTCACTCCCTACCAAGCCTTATCTATAAGAGTTATGCAATTGAGGATATTGAAGTGATCCTTCCAGAACTTTCTTAGGGGTCAATTCAGTGTCCAAGGTCACGTCAAAGCACCTTTGAAAAATTGCTTTGGCGTAGAGTTTTTTGAAGTTTTAAATGATCTGCTGGTCCATGGGCTGGATGAGAAGAGTGGTATTAGGGGGCAAGAACTTCAATGTGATGAAACTAAACTCCTCCAACAATTGGTCATCCAAGTTTGGAGGATGAGCAGGAGCATTGTCCATTACCAGGAGGCACTTGAGTGGCAATTGATTGTCCAGGAGGTATTTCTTCACACTCGGGTCAAACACTTAATTGAACCAATCAAGGAAAATTTTCCTCGTGACCCATGCCTTATTGTTAGCCTTCCACATCACACACAATTTACTCTTGACGACACTGTTTTTCTTGAACACACTGGGATTTTCAGAGTGATACACCAGTAAAGGCTTCACTTTTAAATCCCCACTAGCATTACCACAGAACAAGAGAGTTAGCCTGTCTTTCATAGGCTTGTGTCCTGGCAGTGTCTTTTCCTCCTGCGTGATGTAGGTCCTCTTTGGCATTTTCTTCCAAAAGAGGACTGTTTCGTCACAACTGAACACTTGTTGGGGGAGGAATCCTTCAGCCTTTACGTACTCCTTGAATTCATGCACAAATTTTTCAGCCGCACGTTTGTCTGAACTTGCAGCCTCACCATGCCTTACAACACTGTGTATGCTACTTCGCTTCTTGAATTTTTCGAACCAGACTTTACTGGCCTTAAATTCACTAACAGCAGCACTCATTCCAGGCATTTTCTTTTTGAAATCCCCATGCAACTGCCTTGCCTTTTCGCAAATTATCGACTGCACAGCGCTATCTCCCGCTAACTGTTTTTGGTTGATCCACACCAACAACAATTTCTCCACATCTTCGATTGTTTGTGATCTCTGTTTTGTTATCAGATTTACCCCTTTTGCAACATCAGCTTCCTTGATTTCTTTTTTCTTTGCCACGATGGAACTGATCGTTGATGCGGGCTTGCCATACATCCTGGCGAGGTCAGCCACACGTACACCACTTTCATATTTTTCTACGAGTTCTTTCTTGAATTCTATCGTGTTTCTCACTAGGAGCTTTCTTTGGGCCCATGGTGGCTTATTTAGCAGTCACACACAATAAACAAACTAAAAAAGCAATGGATTATTACGAAATGTTTTATATGACCTCGCAGGCTAATGTTCACTCGTCGAGAAACAATTCCACACTGACTCAGAATGCGTGTGGGAGGCTTTGTGTGTGCGTGGCCACTTGGACGTGTTCAGTACGACCAATGAAATCAGAGGAAAGTAATGAAAACAAAGCCTATATTTTGACAAAAAAAGTCGCGATAACCGAAAATCACGAAAATGGAGCCTAACGAAAACAGAGGGTCCACTGTACCTAATTTGCCCGAAATGCTCGGCATAACAAGGGGCTTTCTATATAGTAGTATGTTACTGATGTCAACTAGACCTGTATACCTTGTACATGTACTTGTAGTAAATAAAGATATTATGATAATAGGGATTTCATTTAAATTTAAATAAAAATTGTTTTACCAGTGATATGATAATTAAGACATTTTTTTTTATGAAGTTTTGTTTTTTAAATTTTATTTAAGAAATTGTGTGAAGCTCCAGCAGCTTGATTAAACAGGCTGTGGGGGGTGAAGACTCCCAGAGCTGTCAAGAGGTAGTCAACAGCAGTTGCAATTATGTAGGTTTTTGTACTTTGTGGACTGCTCATATTTACTTTTATTTACCAGTAAATTGTATATAAAAAATGTGTACTTTCAGGCAGTGGGGAGCTTGTTAAAATTGAACTGGCTAGAGTAACAAAAGCTGTGGCTATTGACAACTTGACAGCCATTGCAACAAGCCTGTCAGTCATCAAGAAAGATCTTTGGGAAATCAAGAATGCAACATTGCAGCTTCAGGATCAGACATCTAATCTACAGAGTGGTGAGTTAATTACTAGGGTACTTCAGTCAGTACATTAGTTCTTATTTTAGCAAGAACACATGACATTAAATTGTTTAATTCCATGCAGGACAATACAGGTTGTGACTTAAAACTCTTCAATAAACTCCAAATAATAAAGACAGTTTCATGCCGCGAAATAAGAAGACAGAGAAAATATGAAAGAGGATTCTTGGCAATACTGTACCTCTGTCATTCTTATAAGTGATTCTCAGGGATGGTACTAGATTCCTGTTAGGAAATGTTAAAGTAGCTTCAAGTGCAACTTGAAGGATTTAGGTATCTTTATTCTGGAAATGTTTCGCCAGCCAGTGGCTTCTTCAGTCCAATGCAGAGATAGGTGGAAGATGGCATTTAAGGTAACCCGGTCTGAACATCAATTTAAGACTTCTCAAAAACCACCTACTTGCCTAAAACTAAATACTCAATGCTTAACTTTACCAAAAAATCTCCCCATTACCTAAATCTTAAAAATTCAAAATTAGATGCCCAAAGTTCATACATTACTTAATATACTTAATACTACATTGTAGTAAAAATATCTGCCCAAAACAATACTGCCTTACACCCAATTGTAGCATTCTCATACTGTAAACTACTTTCAACAACGCACAATGTTATATTCCCATATTATAATTTAAATATTTACTATTGATATAAACAACCTACAAAATACTTTCAACGTGTCCCAATGTAATATCCCCAGATTGTTAATTTGAGTAAACTTACTGTTTACTATAAATAAAAACAGATGTATAACTTAAACCGGTGGTTTGGTGGCTGGTGGCCCGGTGGTCTGGTGGCTAGAGCTCTCGCTTCACACACGGAGGCGGGTTCGATTCCCGGCGGGTGGAAACATTTTGACTTGTTTCCTTACACCTGTTGTCATGTTCACCTAGCAGCAAATAGGTACCTGGGGTGTTAGTCGACTGGTGTGGGTCGCAACCTGTGGGACAAGATTAAGGACCCCAATGGAAATAAGACACAGTCCTTGATGACGCACTGACTTTCTTGGGTTATCCTGGGTGGCTAACCCTCCGGGGTTAAAAATCCGAAGAAATCTTATTCTTAAGCCATTAAATTTAGTCTGCATATAATGCCATGGCATGATAGTGGCTCTCTTTGCATTGCAACTCATTATTGTAATTACATAATCTCAATGTAAACTTGCAAGGAAAAAAATTGTATTTGTATTGTATTTGTAATCAGTCCCTCAGCCTGGAGTTGATGCATTCAGACTGAATACATCAGCTCTCAGGCTGAGGGACTGATTATCTCAAACTCCTCATCTTTCCCCTTTCTCCACATTAGACTGAAGTTACTGGCTTGCAAAACGTTTCTAGAATAAAGATATCCAAATGTTGCATAAGTATCTCATTTATCAACTTGTCAGTTTTCTAAACAATTTATTCACATCTTGTTACTGTTTTACTCTATGGTGGTTTTGGATTTTTTTTTTCTTGGTTCAGTAGCAGTCGTACATTAATACGTTAACAAGTTTTGACTCTCCAGAACCTATAAAGTAAAAAGTTAATTTGCAGCTATTAGTGAGAGGCTTACAAAGTTTATTGTAGGTGTTCTGATGCATACATCTAACTAGTGGTGTGTTTTATTAAGAAGCAAAGTAAGCATTTCTTAGCATATAAAAATTCTTTCCTTCAGAATTAAATATCAGAGTAAAATATTTAATTGTACAGTGTATAGCATTCTGCACTTTTGGTGTTTGTTTGTTAATTTAAACTTGGTTTAAAAGAAATTGAGACTTACCTGGTTGATGAGGCTAACACCAGACAAGCCTGGCCCAGGGCCAGGATGTGGGAGTAGGAAAAATTTTGATTCCTGTCAAATGTATGTCAAAAGTAAAGTTTAAAACTTAATAGACAGGAGCATTTGTTACTTGAAAATCTTTCCTTCTGATATGCAACATTGGCTCTGCAGTATTCAACTTCTTGCAGGGAAAAATGTCATTGCAACATGTAAGATGAAAACTATGAATTTAAAATATATTTAGCTCAATTTTTCCTAAATCCATGTAAGTAGGTTTCATATCTAATACGCTGTGAAAAAACATTCTGATAGAATTATCCCCTTGGTAATACGTATTTGTCAATTTGTCATCACTGAAAAAAAAAATCCTTTGCTGGAGATTTGTGCAGCGAAAGTGAAGCTTACAGCCTACACCTACCCTCATGGAATCCCCCTCCTACCCTCATGGAATCCCCCTCCTACCCTCATGGAATCCCCCTCCTACCCTCATGGAATCCCCCTCCTACCCTCATGGAATCCCCCTCCTACCCTCATGGAATCCCCTCCTACCCTCATGGAATCCCCTCCTACCCTCATGGAATCCCCTCCTACCCTCATGGAATCCCCCTCCTACCCTCATGGAATCCTCCTACCCTCATGGAATCCCCTCCTACCCTCATGGAATCCCCTCCTACCCTCATGGAATCCCCTCCTACCCTCATGGAATCCCCTCCTACCCTCATGGAATCCCCTCCTACCCTCATGGAATCCCCTCCTACCCTCATGGAATCCCCCTCCTACCCTCATGGAATCCCCCTCCTACCCTCATGGAATCCCCTCCTACCCTCATGGAATCCCCTCCCTGACCCTCATGGAATCCCCCTCCTACCCTCATGGAATCCCCCTCCTACCCTCATGGAATCCCCTCCTACCCTCATGGAATCCCCTCCTACCCTCATGGAATCCCTCCTACCCTCATGGATCCCTCCTACCCTCATGGAATCCCTCCTACCCTCATGGAATCCCCTCCTACCCTCATGGAATCTCCCTCCTACCCTCATGGAATCCCCTCCTACCCTCATGGAATCCCTCCTCTACCCTCATGGATCCTCCTACCTCTGGAATCCCCTCCTACCCTCATGGAATTCCCTCCTACCCTCATGGAATCCCCTCCTACCCTCATGGAATCCCCCTCCTACCCTCATGGAATCCCCCTCCTACCCTCATGGAATCCCCTCTACCCTCATGGAATCCCCTCCTACCCTCATGGAATCCCCTCCTACCTCATGGAATCCCCCTCCTACCCTCATGGAATCCCTCCTACCCTCATGGAATCCCTCTCTATCCTCATGGAATTCCCCCTCCTACCCTCATGGAATCCCCCATCCTAGCCTCATGGAATCCCCTTCCTAGCCTCATGGAATCCCCCTCCTACCCTCATGGAATCTCCCCTCCTACCCTCATGGAATCCCCCTCCTACCCTCATGGAATCCCCCTCTTACCCTCATGGAATCCCCTCCTACACTCATGGAATCCCCCTCCTACCCTCATGGAATTCCCCTCCTACCCTCATGGAATCCCCCTCCTACCTTCATGGAATCCCTCTCCTACCCTCATGGAATCCCCTCCTCCTACCCTCATGGAATCCCCATCCTAGCCTCATGGAATCCCCCCTTCCTAACCTCATGGGATCCCCCTCCTACCCTCATGGAATCCCCTCCTACCCTCATGGAAAACTCCATCCTACCTTCATGGAATATCCCATCCTACCTTTCCCATGATGGTTTCCCCCTTCCCATTTTCCCTTCCACCCCCTGGTGTCCCCCTCCTACCCTCACCATGGAATCCCCCTCCTACCCTCACCATGGAATCTACCCTCCATCCCCTCCTACCCTCACCATGGAATCCCCCTCATCCCCACCATGGAATCCCCCTCCTACCCTCCCCATGGTGTCCCCCTCCTACCTTATGAAATTCCCCTCCTACCCACCCCATGGTGTCCCCTCCTGTCCTTCCCTCTCTAGGCTGCAATATTGCTGTACATTAACATTTCCATTCAAAGCAGGTGAAATTGCAGATCTAGAGTGTACAGGGAACCTTTACTGCACATATAAGTTCTATCAAACACCTCAACTACTGGGAATGCTTGGAAGCACTTGTACTCCCTGGAATGCAGGCAAGAGAGATATTCCATAATCTTCACTTGGAAAATCCTAGAAGGAATGGTCCCGAATATGCACACAGAAATCACTCCCTATGAAAGTAAAAGACTGGGCAGGCGGTGCAAAATACCCCCAATGATAAGTAGGGGTGCCATTGGTACACTAAGAGAAAATGCCGTAAGTGTCCGGGGCCCAAGACTGTTCAACATCCTCCCACCATGTACAGTGGTACCTCGAGTTACGATGGTCCCCAAAATCGCCCTTTATGTAAGTTGATTTTAAATGCTTTTGTAAGTGTAATTTTGGGGGTCTAAAAGGACTAGTCTATTTTACATCATTTCTTATGGAGATAAATTTGTTTGGTAATGGCACTTGAACAGCATTCTGGAATGAAAAAATATCGTAACTCGGGTACCACTGTATAAGGGGAATTACCAATAGGCCCCTGACTGCCTTCAAGAGGGAGCTGGACAGATATTTAGTCAGTGCTGGATCAACCGGGCTGTGGTTCGTATGTTGGACTACATGCAGCCAGCAGTAACAGCCTGGTTGATCAGGCCCTGATCAACCGGGAAGCCTGGTCGTGGACCGGGCCACGGGGGTTTTGATCTCCGGAATACCCTCCAGGTAGACTCCAGGTATGGTGTGCCCCCTCCTACCCTCCTCATGGAATCCCCCCATCCTACTCTCACCATTGTATCCCCCCTCCTGCCCTCCCAATGGTATTGGCCCCTCTTACCCTCCCTGTGGTATTGCCCCCTCTTACCCTCCCTGTGGTATTGCCCCCTCTACCAGAAATGTAACAGAATACTTAACCAGGTTTTTATTAGATTCTTAGAGCTTTTACACTCCATTAAGCGAGTTTAAAAAAGAATTTCCAGAGCTTGCTTTTCAATCATTGAAATGTAACAGTATTTTTTTTTCAATGAAAACACCATATAAGAAATGTTTACATATCAAAATAATTGAAAGAAAAAACTGCAACATAAATTTTGAGTTTCATAAAACTGAATGACTTAGAAGAGACTTATGGTAAAGTAGCCAGCCTTTGTGAATTAAGATATAGATTTTGTCTGGATTATTGATTTGGTGAGTTATTAACCCAGGAAAACTCGGTAAAGCTACTGTCATCAGACTGTCAAGTTTATTTCCATTAGGGTCTTTTAATTCTTTTTCCTACAATGTAACCCATACCCATCAGCTAACACCCAGGTACCTTCTAACTGCTAGGTGAGCAGAGGCAGCAGGTGTAAGGAATCATGTCCTGCAGTTTCCTTAATTCCCCCCCGTCTTCGATGGCTTAAGCTTAAGCCACTACAAATTGAGTGACGAGTATCTCTCCAGCAATAACAGCATACGTATATAGAGCACAGCTTCTCTGTTTTGAAACAAATTAATACTTCATAAATTCTCTAGGGCAGAAAAGATTTCAAATATGGTCTTTATCACTTGAAAGAGATTTTTACAAAGTCTTTAGAGCAAGCCTGAATTTTACAACAAAGTTACTGATTATTTGTTCACAACTTAAGAATAACTCAAAGTATGAATCAATATAAACAGATTTATTATTCATACCTCAGCTTCATCAAGACACTTAAAAGTGTCATTTGCTCACCTCAATATTTTTTTTCATGACACACCACTGCATGTGACAAACATATATGACATTTGTAATTTTTTCCAAAATTTTTATATCACAAGCCTCACAGCTGCGCAGTTACAAAATTGTGGAGGAATGTACCCCTACGATAAAGTGGACTGTTATATGTTGCTATACTTAGCTTGTAGATGCATCCACGATTACCCAGCCATCCCAATAATCGTTGTTGATGCAGACGTTCACATCCCCCACAGGGCTGTATGGTAAGACAAATCACACATGAGACTTATGTTATTGCCCCAAAGGAGCATATGCCATATAATCAGTCATTTAATGGACTGAATGGCTGTTTACTCACGGTGTTTGGGCGGATCGCCCACAAGTCACCGGGTGAAATGATAAATCTGCCTAAAGCAAATTATGCTTTCCTAACTGCGCAGCTGGTGGCTTCTAGGTTTAAGCAGACTTACCTGGGTATTTGTATCGGACCCTTAATTCACACCCGTATATCGCTGTCTTGTTTGAAGAACGCTTCTGAAGAGTCACTGCCTTGTTAGACGAAGCACTCATTGTCCCTTTACATTCTTCAATTTCAGTCTTTTTGAAGTAGTAGTAAGAAGCTGCGCACACTTCTGAATATACCGCGATTTTAATCACTAAACGCGCTGGAACAGAGTTCTTATCCAATTTCCCGATGTTAGTGGAGAGTGAATGAGAATGGACGCGTATGACTAATGTTCCTTTGTCAGGTCAAATCCTCGCACCGCAGCTCCCGTCCTCGTGTCTGAGTTCAATCTGCCCTCTCGTGCGCTGCCGACCTCAGTGGGGCTTGGCATCGCTGACCTCGGCTAAATTTCAACACTTGCTAACCACTGCAACAATTTGCAATTAAAATGCTTGTGTTCTCTAAATACTTTGATCACTGGAACACATGATTGTAAATTCAAGTGTAGAAATGGAAACAGCAGTTTCTATAACTTTCCTGCTAAGGTAAAGAGTCTCATTTATATCAAATGTTTCTATCACTTATATACATTCGTTGCAACCCTGGTCAATGACTACGTGACTTCTGGCTCTTTGGGTCCATACATCTGTTACCAGTTAAAGTTGTTGATCAGGAAGCTAGGCACGCCATCTGGCTTTTTCTAAGGGCTGGAAAGGGTAGGGCCCTTGAAAAGGGCTGATACCCCCCCTCTCTTGGAGAATTTTCTTCACAGAGGCAGCAGGTGTAAGGAATCATGTCCTGCGGTTTCCTTAATTCCCCCAGTCTTTGATTGCTTAAGCTGAAGCCACTACAAATTGAGTGACGAGTATCTCTCCAGCAATAACAGCATACGTATATAGAGCACAGCTTCTCTGTTTTGAAACAAATTAATACTTCATAAATTCTCTAGGGCAGAAAAGATTTCAAATCACTTGAAAGAGATTTTTACAGTCTTTAGAGCAAGTCTGAATTTTACAACACAGTTACTGATTATTTGTTCACAACTTAAGAATAACTCGAAGTATGAATCAATATAAACAGATTTATTATTCATACCTCAGCTTCATCAAGACACTTCAGAGTGTCATTTGCTCACCTCAATATTTTTTTCATGACACACCACTACATGTGACAAACATATATGACATTTGTAATTTTTTCCCAAAATTTTATATCACAAACCTCTTCAGGAAAGCTGTAGGGGATTTGTGTTAGCATTGTGTTAAGACCTGTATGTAGGCGTCTTAGTACAGGTCGGCCATCACTAATCCGGCATCATTGGGACATGTAGTGTGCCGGATTAATGAGTTTGCCGGATTACAGAGTAGTTAGGTTAGAATACACTTAATCTATCAATAGAGAGAATGCTACATCTTCCTCATTTTCATCACTGCTTTCTCCTCCGCTGGCTTGCTGCTGTGGATTCACAACCATCTGCACAATTTCTGAGTCAGTATAATGATGAAATTTGAGTCTGTACAATGGTGAAATTTGAGTCTGTACAATGGTGAAATTTGAGTCTGTACAATGGTGAAATTTGAGTCTGTACAATGGTGAAATTTGAGTCTGTACAATGGTGAAATTTGAGTCTGTACAATGGTGAAATTTGAGTCTGTACAATGGTGAAATTTGAGTCTGTACAATGGTGAAATTTGAGTCTGTACAATGGTGAAATTTGAGTCTGTACAATGGTGAAATTTGAGTCTGTACAATGGTGAAATTTGAGTCTGTACAATGGTGAAATTTGAGTCTGTACAATGGTGAAATTTGAGTCTGTACAATGGTGAAATTTGAGTCTGTACAATGGTGAAATTTGAGTCTGTACAATGGTGAAATTTGAGTCTGTACAATGGTGAAATTTGAGTCTGTACAATGGTGAAATTTGAGTCTGTACAATGGTGAAATTTGAGTCTGTACAATGGTGAAATTTGAGTCTGTACAATGGTGAAATTTGAGTCTGTACAATGGTGAAATTTGAGTCTGTACAATGGTGAAATTTGAGTCTGTACAATGGTGAAATTTGAGTCTGTACAATGGTGAAATTTGAGTCTGTACAATGGTGAAATTTGAGTCTGTACAATGGTGAAATTTGAGTCTGTACAATGGTGAAATTTGAGTCTGTACAATGGTGAAATTTGAGTCTGTACAATGGTGAAATTTGAGTCTGTACAATGGTGAAATTTGAGTCTGTACAATGGTGAAATTTGAGTCTGTACAATGGTGAAATTTGAGTCTGTACAATGGTGAAATTTGAGTCTGTACAATGGTGAAATTTGAGTCTGTACAATGGTGAAATTTGAGTCTGTACAATGGTGAAATTTGAGTCTGTACAATGGTGAAATTTGAGTCTGTACAATGGTGAAATTTGAGTCTGTACAATGGTGAAATTTGAGTCTGTACAATGGTGAAATTTGAGTCTGTACAATGGTGAAATTTGAGTCTGTACAATGGTGAAATTTGAGTCTGTACAATGGTGAAATTTGAGTCTGTACAATGGTGAAATTTGAGTCTGTACAATGGTGAAATTTGAGTCTGTACAATGGTGAAATTTGAGTCTGTACAATGGTGAAATTTGAGTCTGTACAATGGTGAAATTTGAGTCTGTACAATGGTGAAATTTGAGTCTGTACAATGGTGAAATTTGAGTCTGTACAATGGTGAAATTTGAGTCTGTACAATGGTGAAATTTGAGTCTGTACAATGGTGAAATTTGAGTCTGTACAATGGTGAAATTTGAGTCTGTACAATGGTGAAATTTGAGTCTGTACAATGTGAATGGTCTGAATGGTAAATTTGAGTCTGTACAATGGTGAAATTTGAGTCTGTACAATGGTGAAATTCGAGTCTGTACAATGGTGAAATTCGAGTCTGTACAATGGTGAAATTCGAGTCTGTACAATGGTGAAATTCGAGTCTGTACAATGGTGAAATTCGAGTCTGTACAATGGTGAAATTCGAGTCTGTACAATGGTGAAATTCGGAATTATGCTAGCCGAAATTAGTGCCGGATTACTGATGGAACTGGATAACTGATTGCTTTATTAGTGATGGCAGACCTGTATTGTGTGCTACTTTTTTAATCATAAAAATCTGTATACAGTTAAGTAATATTTTGAACAATCTTCTTTCCCAGGGCTGGGTGATGTTGCTTTCCGACTAAGAGAGCTTCAGGAGTCTTGTGAGTCTCTGCCTGACTGTCATGAGCTCATCACTGAGTATGCTGATAAACTCAAGATTAACAATGACTTTGACCGGGTATGTAAGATGCATGAAGTATCACTAGCTGCCTTGTGATCTGAATATAGTAGAGGTGAATGTTTAATGACAAGTTTGCAATATTTCAAAGCCTGCTGTATTAATAACTAAAAAACAAAGCTGCAAATAATGACTTTCAATTACTGTATAGGTACAGTATAACCATTTTGGGAGAGCTTGGCAAGAGAATAGACTTGTTAATTATAGAACTTGTTTTAATGGCATGGATGGAAGATTGTCACAAGTTTGAGATTAATGTTGCATCTTCTTAAGCATTTGAGTGAATGTGGAATCACACGGAAAAAAAAATTAAGCATTGTTATCATCTGTTCTTACACATTAAGATCTCTGGCTTTACACACTATTTCATTTACTTCCTATTGACACATAATAAATATAAAAATGCCAGTCTAGGACTAAATTTACAATGTAATTATTTTATATTGACAGTACCTTTTTAAAAGTTTTAATGCATAATATATTAACTGCTGAGAAGACTTCAGAATTGACCATGTACTCTGCTCTGTGGCCAGAATCTCGGTATCCATGATAATAAATAAATGCATGGGAGTTTCTGTACTAGGAATAAAATAATGTGGATTTAGAAGAGCCTGGAGGCCCTAAAAACTGCAGATATAATTCAACTTAATAATGAGGTAGCAGCGTATTGATTAAACAATGACAAATTGGTCACACTAACATGACAGAGTAAAGTGTTTGAGAGAGTACCAAGCAGTGAATGTAGAAGCTTCATGGAGACTAATGAACTTCATAACTCAGCTCAAAAGATCTCAGCTCAGGTCTGTTTCTTGTAGCTGACGTACGTCTCTGACAAAATGGAAATAAAAGGAGAAATTAAAATTGAGATATTGAGTACAGTGGACCCCCGAGTTATGGTCACCTCGAAAATCGTACAGTTATGTAAGTATAATATTGTAAGTGCTTTTGTAAGTGTATTTTTGGGGGTCTGAAATGGACTAATCTACTTGACATTATTCCTTAAGGGAGTAAATTCGTTCGGTAATGGCACGTGAGCAGCCTTCTGGAATGAATTTTGACCGAAACTCGGAGGTCCACTGTATACTGCATTCTTACAAGCATTTGGTAAATGTGGCCATGGAATTTTAAATTAAAATTAGGCCTAAATAATAACTAGCTTCTAGGAAGTTGGATATAATTATTTTATATTAATAAGGATAGAATTACTGAGTGTTAGGTAAAAGGACACATGTTCAACTAATGTGACAATTTATTGTGTTTCAGCTTGACAAAGTTCCTGGAGAGCAAAACGTTGCCACAGTAAAATGTCACATTAGTTGCACGTGTGTCCTTTTACCTAACATAAATTTTTCTAACTAATTGCAAGGCAAACAAAAATAATTTCTGTCTTGAATACAGTAAAATGTTCAGTTTGACAAATGATTACCCCAGTGCCCATTTATTCTCATTGCAGGCTAGTACAAAAAAATAGGTTTGTTTTATATTAATTGTCAATACTATACCAAATTCGGTTAATTCTAAAAAAAAAAAAAAATTGTCTGATACCAACTAAGTTCTCCTTTGGCAACAGAAAACATGATTCACAGTGGGTATTTGTAGTTGCTTTAATATGGACAGCTAAAAATTCTTCACTGGTTCAGGATATAAGATGCAGAAGTCAGATAATTAAGTCATGTCTAGTACTGGGATATCAACAAATTTTGTTGAAAATAAGAAAAAGTTTTGGAGTGAGATTAATAAGTTGAGGAAGCCTAGGGAATGAATGGATTTGATGGTTAAAAATAGGAGAAGAGAGTTATTAAATGGAGAGCTAGAGGTACAGTGGTACCTCTACTTACGAGCAGCTCAAAACTCGAACAATTATGTAAGTGTATTTTTGTAGGTGCTTTTGTAAGTGTATTTTTGGGGGTCTGAAATGGATTAACCTAATTTTCATTATTTCTTGTGGGAAAAAATTCCTTCGGTATCGGCACTTGAATAGCCGACTGGAACGAATTTTGCTCGTAAGTAGAGGTACCACTGTATAGGGAAGATGGAGGGAATATTTTGAGGAATTGTTAAATGTTGATGAAGATAGGGAAGCTGTGATTTTGTGTATAGGTCAAGGAGGAATAACATCTTGTAGGAGTTAGGAGGAACGAATTATGAGTGGGGGGGAAGTTCGTGAGGCAGTGGGTCGAATGAAAGGGGGTAAGGCATCAGGGATTGATGGGATAAAGATATTAGTGTTAAAAGCAGGTGGGGATATAGTTTTGGAGTGGTTGGTGCTTTTATTTAATAAATGTATATAAGAGGGTAAGGTACCTAGAGATTGGTAGAGAGCATTCATAGTTCCTTTGTATAAAAGCAAAGGGAACAAAATAGTGCAAAAATTATAGGGAAATAAGTCTGTTGAGTATACCTGGTAAAGTGTATGGTAGTTATTATTGAAAGAATTAAGAGTAAGATGGAGAATAGGATAACAGATGAACAGGGAGGCTTTAGGAAGGGTAGGGGTTTGAAGACCAAGTGTTTACAGTGAAACATATAGGTGAACAGTATTTAGATAAGGTTAAAGAGTGCCGGCACTCTGAAGGAGGGGTGTTAATGTTGCAGTTTTGTAGCTGTAGTGTAAGCACGCCTCTGGCAAGACAGTGATGGAGTGAATGATGATGAAAGTTTTTCTTTGTTGGGCCACCCTGCCTAGTGGGAAACGGCCGATGTATTAATAAAAAAAAATAAGAGGTTTTTGGGGTGTTTATGGATTTGCAAAAGGCATATGACGGTGGATTGGGGATCAATGAGGCAGATGTTACAAATGTATGGTATAGAATTTAGTTTATTGAAAACAGTGAAAAGTTTTTACGAGGATAGTGAGGCTCCGGTTAGAGTATGTATGAGAGAGGGAGATTATCTCGCAGTAAAAGTAGGCCTTAGACAAGGATGTGTGATGTCACCATGGTTGTTCAGTATATTTATAGATGGGGTTGTAAGAGAAGTGAATGCTCGGGTGTTGGCAAGAGGTGTGGGGTTAAAAGATAAAGAATCTAACACAAAGTGGGAGTTGTCACAGTTGCTCTTTGCTGATGACTGTGCTTTTGAGAGATCCTGAAGAGAAGTTGCAGAGGTTGGTGGATGAGTTTGGTAGGGTATGTAAAAGAAGAAAATTAAGTGAATATAGGAAAGAGTAAGGTGATGAGGATTACAAAAAAATTAGGTAACGAAAGATTGGATATCAGATTGGAGGGAGAGAGTATGGAGGAGGTGAGTGTATTCAGATACTATTTAGCAGTGGACGTGTCAGCAGATGGGTCTATGAAAGATGAGGTGAATCATAGAATTGATGAGGAAAAAGGTGAGTGGTGCACTGAGGAGCCTGTGGAGACAAAGAACTTTGTCCATGGAATGTATGAGAGTACAGTGGAACCCCGGTTAACGAAAAAAATTCATTGCATAAGCCTGCTCAAGTGCCATTACCGAACGAATTTACTTCCTTAAGAAAAAATGTCATTTAGGTTAGTCTATTTCAGACCCCCAAAAATACACTTCCACAAGCACTTACAATATTATACTTACATAATTGCACGATTTCCGGGGTGTTCGTTAACCGGGGTTCCACTGTATAGTTATACCAATGCTCTTATATGGGTGCGAAGCATGGGTGGTGAATGTTGCAACAAGGAGAAGGCTGGAGGCAGTAGAGATGTCATGTCTGAGGGCAATGTGTGGTGTGAATATAATGCAGAGAATTTGTAGTTTGGAAATTAGGAGGAGGTGTGGGACTACCAAAACTATTATCCGGAGGGCTGAGAAGGGGTTGTTGAGGTGGTTCGGACATGTAGAGAGGTTGGAACAAAATAGAATGACTTTGAGAGTGTATAAATCTGTAGTGGAGGGAAGGCAGAGTAGAGGTCGACCTAAGAAAGGTTGGAGGGAGGGGATAAAGGAGGTTTTGTGTGCGAGGGGCTAGGACTTCAAGCAAGCATGTGTAAGCGTGTTAGATAGGAGCGAATGGAGACAAATGGGTTTTTAGGACTTGACGTGCTGTTGGAGTATGAGCAGGGTAAAGTTTATGAAGGGATTCAGGGAATCCGGCAGGCCGAACTCGAGTCCTGGAGATGAGAATTACAGTGCCTGCACTCTGAAGGAGGGGTGTATTTTGCAGTTTTATAATTGTAGTGTAAGCATGCCTCTGACAAGACAGTGATAGAGTGAATGATAGTGAAAGTTTTTCTTTTTCAGGCCACCCTACCTTGGTGGCAAATGACCGATGTGTTAATAAAAAAAAGAAATAGTACTGAGGTTGCCTCTCAGCAGGTGTAGTGTACTGTGACACAGTACTGGTAGTGGTCCAAGTTTCCTCTTGGTCCACTACCTTGGACCATTGTGTTGCTGCTAGTAGCCAACAAGCTGCTAGCAGGAACTGCTTGGTTGACTAGGCAGTTTTAGGAAATCTGGCCTCAAGCTGAGGTGTGAGGGCTAGAACCCCTAAAATGGGTTACAGGGACATGGCAAGAGAGATCTTATTATCTATTCAGTGAAAATACTCTTAAATTCAGGTTGCTAATTTTCAAATTAGAATAAAAAGATTTTGGAGTGATTGATACAGGTGTAGAATAAACCAGTTAAAAAGTATGGGTGCCATGATTACATGAAAAAGATGTTAAAATTTGAGGTCTACAATTTTTCAACTATCTAAACAAATTCATGCAGAGGGTATATTATTGTAGGTATGGGTTGTGTGAGCTGCAAATAGCATTAGCCTCAATGATCAAGTGGTTATAAGGAAGCTTGGTTTCAAGGTAAAGGGAATGGGGAAGTGCGAGCAGGAAAGCTTTAGTTTCCAATGTCATGCCTAAATAACACAAAGTATGAATTTACATGTTATGGAATCTCTTAGTAGGAGAATTATTCTTTGGAATTAATTGTTCTTTGCTGTCTTTTATGCAAAACAATGTTAGTTTTAATGTGTTGTAATTGACATAGTCTGAGGCTTGATAACATATGCATGAATTAAGTACCTCACGTATGACTTAGTCTGTGTAGAAATTTACTGAAGGGGACTCAGCTATCCACAAGTGACCAACCAAAGTTTACATTCCTCAAAAAATTATTTGTTTAATGTCCTGCCTAATCTTAACCTTATACTGGAAGTGTGTACATGTGCCCAACCTATTACTCTAGAATGCTAGTCTACCTTATTCTCTCACTTCATCTGACTTTTGTTGTAACCTCATTTATAGTTCTCACTGTGGTAATTAAAATTAAATACCATTACATCGTTAACTTGCACCTGTTAAAAGGGCTACCTTAACCTTAAGAAACTATGCCTAATATTATTAGTTTTCGTAATTCATAGAGCAAAAGCTTAATTGAATATCATACTTCTTTTAACTTTATTTTTTTTATTAATCTGTAAAAACTGTACTTAATTTCAGCTGCAAAAAGAAATAATAGGCACAATACTGTAGCTGGACCAATACACAAATAAGCCACACATAGGAGACTGAAACAACATTTCAGTCCAGTTTGGACCATTAACAAGTGTGATGGACTAGTTAATGTTCCAAGCTGGACTGAAATGGCATTAGTTTGTCTCCAACATGTGGGTTATGTGTTTAGTTACAAAAATGTGCCTGTATTTGTAAATGGTATCCTTGATAGCTTAAGTGTCTAGTAGGAGGATATTCTAAAGTGCTGATACGTGTATGGGTATTTCCTGCTGCTTTGTTTCCTGATGGTATCCTGAGAATGTCTTTTTAGAGATGAACCTCGAACAGTTACATGTATTTGTAGAAAATAAAGTTTGGTGAAATTAAACACTGTAGCCTCTAATAGTCATTTGAGAAATTTGAATATTACAGACATTAGTGGGATAAAGGGAGTCATCGTCTTCGTATTGTTTGACCAGCACTGAGTGTGCACAATGATACGAAATTTGCTACACATTTCTTAATGCTCCTTGTGGGTATTTTTGGCTAATATTCTTTCAAAAATAATTTTACAAAAATCACTTTAAAACTGGTATACTTTAACTTTTTAATTCTAGGTAGTGGCTTAATGGGAGGGAAGGTGAGGTGAGGAGAGGGAAGGGTACCTTTTTGCTAATGAAAGGGTCTTGATCTTGGGAATTTGAGCCAGCCTCCTAAAGCTGAAACCTGATTACCCCCATTCCCACTCCCAAGGCACTGTAATAGCCTCTACAGATTTAGTGTTTCCTTATGATTATACAATATTATAATAAGGGTAACCATTGGGACACACTGATCTGAAACGATGGGTTTTCTAGATTAGTCAGGAGTTTTCCGTTTGGGTTTGCTTTGTGACTTCACTTTTATGTGATCCTCCATTCACCTGCATCAGAGGTGGTGGGTTTAGTGAGTGGTGCCTAGGGTTGGGGTCTCTTCCCTGTGGCATCCTCACAGGGTGCTTGCCCAGCTATGTACCCAGGATCTCATAGGGCATAAATGGTGGGAATATTTCATCTAAATTTTCTGACACAGCTGAAGATTGAGCACGTTATATGGGTGAGGATTTTAGAATGTGAAGAATGCTTTGAATGGTTTTACTTGCTGTGTGATTATCATTTATGTAATATGAGAGTGAATTGTTTTTGACCATAGTAAGTTGATACCGGGTAATAGTATTTATTGAAAGAAATTTTCTGGATTGTTTGAAGTGCTGAATGACTGAAGTTATAATGCTTTATAAATTAAAAAGCTATTATGTGATATCCCATTTCTTCTGGCAATTCCGTGTGTGCTGCATACACTTGCCGCATGTGATAAATCCAGTTTACAAAACACGATTAAGATTCTTACTATGTGCAATTACATGTTGATGGCCAGATTGAGCATAGTACAGCTACTAGGGGCCTGTAGTGCACCTACTATATCTGCAGGTAGGCATACCAGATGACCAGCAGGTGATATCCTAGACTGTATTGTCATGCTTCAGATATGTAGGTGATAGATTGTGTATAAAATGATGAGCATTAAATCTTCTGCTACAGCAGCTTTGTCTTGCACAAAGTTGTTATAGCAGAGGAGCACACAGCAAAATCTGGGTGACAGAAATACACACAATGCTTATCTGTGTCATTCATCATGCCTCTCTCTCTTTCCCCCTCTCTCTCTTTCCCCCTCTCTCTCTTTCCCCCTCTCTCTCTTTTCCCCTCTCTCTCTTTCCCCTCTCTCTCTCTTTCCCCCTCTCTCTTTCCCCTCTCTCTCTTTCCCCTCTCTCTCTTTCCCCTCTCTCTCTTTCCCTCTCTCTTTCCCCTCTCTCTTTCCCCCTCTCTCTCTTTCCCCTCTCTCTTTCCCCTCTCTCTCTTTCCCTCTCTCTCTTTCCCTCTCTCTCTTTCCCCTCTCTCTCTTTCCCCCTCTCTCTCTTTCCCCTCTCTCTCTTTCCCCCTCTCTCTCTTTCCCCTCTCTCTCTTTCCCCCTCTCTCTCTTTCCCCTCTTCCCCTCTCTCTCTTTCCCCCTCTTCCCCCTCTCTCTCTTCTCCCTCTCTTCCCTCTTTTCCCCCTTTCTCTATTCCCCTTTTTACCCTTTCTCCTCCCTCTCTTCCCCTCTCTCTTTCCCTCCCCTCTCTCCAACTCTGTCCCTTTCTTGGTTTCCCTTCATCTTTCTCTTACTTTTTTCTTATCAGAAACCAGCAATGACAATTAAAGTAATCTAGGAGGCAGGGTCAGGAGCTGGGGGAATACATGTTGAACTCCCAAATATTCTTTGAAAAACCTTCATGACTACCATAATAGTCATCTGTTAGCTGTAACTTTTCATGTTACACTTTAATGTTTTAACTAAAGCTTAGTCCTAAGAGAGGAGGTGGAGGAATCGTTTATATTAAATATTTACATATGGATAAGATTATTACACTGGTGAATTGGGCAAACTGTTAAGTGACCAAAATGTTATACAATTTAAAATACTGTAGTACAGTAGAACGTCATTTAGCACGAGATTATGTTGCACGTTACCGGTATTGCACGATTTAAGATTTCGACACATTATCATCTTACACGACATAAAGATGATATTACACGGTTCGGCAGGAGGGAAAAATTTTGAGCGCATGGTTATTTACTGCCTAAGAATCCTCATGCTTTGAGGAAAAGGGAATTTGTTGTTTTTCCTTCCTGCAAACTAAGTTTATTCAGATACACGGGGCCAGGAGCTGAGTCTCGACCCCTGCAACCACAATTAGGTGAGTACAGTTACATACATTATCATACATAGCAGCATATGTGTAGAGAACCTAGGATAACCCAAGTCAGTCAATGGAAATACTGTCACTCTGACTTTTTTGGGTTATCCTAGGTTCTCTACACATATGCTGCCATGTATGATAATCTTCGTAACTGTATCTGTGTATACCTGAATAAACTTACAGTTTGTGGGAAGGAAAAACAAGTAACCATTCTCACAAGCAGTCTTGTTACTACTACTGTTGTTGTGGTTCAGCAGACACCACCCGCCTTACCCACCCACCACGGACCCCACCACCCCAGCATTCGTACGTATTTCATACGCGTCAAGAAGTCCTGGCTACAAGCCAGCTGTGTTTGTGAAGAATAAAATAAGAGTGAATTGTGTTTTGATCTTGAATTAACAAAGAAAACAAAGATATTAGACAAGACATAACCCGTGGCCGTAATGAAGTGTTACTTTGTACACATAAAAAGATGTAAACATAAGTTTGTGTGACTGACTGACTTGACTGACTGAATGACTGACTGACTAACTTGACTGACTGAATGACTGACTGACTAACTTGACTGACTGAATGACTTGACTGACTGAATGACTGAAAGACTTGACTGACTGAATGACTTGACTGACTGAATGACTTGACTGACTGACTGACTGAATGACTTGACTGACTGACTGAATGACTTGACTGACTGACTGAATGACTTGACTGACTTACTGAATGACTTGACTGACCTACTGAATGACTTGACTGACTTACTGAATGACTTGACTGACTTACTGAATGACTTGACTGACTTACTGAATGACTTGACTGACTTACTGAATGACTTTACTGACTTACTGAATGACTTGACTGACCTACTGAATGACTTGACTGACTTACTGAATGGCTTGACTGACTTACTGAATGGCTTGACTGACTTACTGAATGGCTTGACTGACTTACTGAATGGCTTGACTGACTTAAAGTTAGACACTCAGTTCAACCATCGACTTCAGTTCAAGAACTTCTACTATCCACCTCAGCCCAGTAGGGCCACACCATCCATATCCACTCTTCACTACCATCCACAATCATCATTACCCACAATTTAAGGTAAGAAATACTATTATTTCTATTGCATTTGTAGTCTTAAGCAGTAATAGATCATGACAATGCACTACAATTTCATACCCACCTCAGCTCAGTAGGGCCACACCATCCATATCCACTCTTCACTACCATCCACAAACATCATTACCCACAATTTAAGGTAAGAAATACTATTATTTCTATTGCATTTGTAGTCTTAAGCAGTAATAGATCATGACAATGAACTAAAATTACATATTCGCCTTCAATTTTTGCAAGATATGTTGGTCTAAAAAAACTTGTTTGGCTTTTTGGGGACTCTCAAACACGTAACCCTATTTTTCCCATAAGTTCTGTTAATTATTTAAGACGAAATTATCTAACACGACTTTTTCAGGAACGTAACTATCGTGCTAAATGACGTTCTACTGTATAAATTTCTGTACCACCTACAGAACATTCAACTTTGAGAAGATGGATAGAGATATTAGTAGGATTGTTGCCTACACAGCAACTAACACTACAGTGTTAGTATTACCACTTAAAGCAGCAGATTTGGAAGAGGTGCATAGGGATACCATTAAGGTTATCATGTACAGCAGCAAATTTGTACAGGTTCACAGAGAGCATTTATGGAATTGAGGTCTTTACTTGTAAACACTGTAAAGGAAATTTTGATTACATGTACAGTGGAACCCCGGTTAACGAACACCCCGGAAATCGTGCAATTATGTAAGTATAATATTGTAAGTGCTTGTGGAAGTGTATTTTTGGGGGTGTGAAATAGACTAACCTAAATGACATTTTTTCTTAAGGATGTAAATTCGTTTGGTAATGGCACTTGAGCAGGCTTCTGCAATGAATTTTTTTCGTTAACCAGGGTTCCACTGTACATTGAAAAACAAAATTCTAAATGTCGAAAGGAATAATAATCTACAAAGGATAAAAAGAAGTAATGATTTAACCAAGAAATAAGAGATATTGATTGAAACATAATGTGTGTGTGTAAGAAATTGAAAGACAAACCCTGAGAAGCAGAAGTCAGAGACTGATAAAAAAAAAAAAATTGAATATGAAGGCAGAATTGCCTAAATTATCTAAGTTGAGTTTTTATAATACAGTGGGCCCCCGGTTTTTGTACGGTCCGAATATTGTACAATTTGGATTTAGAACACTTTTTTAGGTGAAATTTTGGTTTGGATTTTGTACCTGCATCCGGAAATTGTACGTATCAGACGCGTCCACCCGCTCCCCGGGATGCCGCCACTTTCATGCATACGTGTCTCAGTCTGGCTGTCACTGGTTAAATGAGCAGTCATCCGAAACATTTTGCAATTTTTGTGCTTGTTTATTGATTGCAACTGCGAAATAAGCCACCATGGGCCCAAAGAAAGTTCCTAGTGCCAGCCTTTTGGTAAAGAAGGTGAGAAACATGATAGAATTCAAGAAAGAAATTGTAGAAAAATACAGCGTACGTGTAACTGAGCTTGCCAGGATGTATGGGAAGTCAAAATCAACAATCTGTTCCATCCTGGCAAAAAAAAGTAGAAATCAAGGAAGCAAAATTGCAAAAGGGGGGAAATATCAAAAAAACAGATCCAAAAAAACGAAGATGTGGAGAAGTTGTTGGTGTGGATCCAAAAACATTTTCAGGAGATAGTGTTTTTGGGGTCCATCATTTTGAAAAAGGGAAGGCAGTTGCATCGGAACTGGAATCACATTTGGAACGAGTGCTGCTGTTTAGTGAATTTAAGGGCCAAAAAGGCTTTAACAGTTAAAAAAGGGAGGGGATACACAGTGTTGTAATGCATGGTGAGGCTGCAAGTTCAGACAAACGTACTGAAGAATTTGATTAAAGGGGTCAGAGGCTGAAAAATTCCCCCCCCAAGGGGGTTTCCCCTTCAAACAATAACCTCAACTCCCCCTCCCCCCCTCTCCTTTTCAATACGCCAACAAAAGTCTTCAAAAAGGTATGTAATGTTCATTTATCATTAAAATTAGGGCTTTTTTATTTTTTTCTTTGTTTTCTGTATGTAAAACTATAGTTATTCTTTAAAAATGTATTTTTTTTAATATTTTTGGGGGTCTGGAACGGGTTAATTATATTTACATTTTTCTTATGGGGTATTCCGTTTTTGTATTTTTTTAATTTAAAAACCTTCTGGACGGTTAAGTTTAAATATGTGGTCCCTGTCTTGGAGCAACAAAAAAGAATTGCAAAAGACCTTTTAAACCCTTTTACTGTTTGGGCCTATATATGTCTTACGAGCCAATGTTTGGGGTTTTTTTAAGCTAAATTCTCGGCCCCAAATCAACCAGGAGAA